>CAKAOI010033865.1:13297-67990 GCA_916701655.1 Sebastiscus albofasciatus
AGAACGGACAAACCACTAAGTAAACTCTTCCTGCTTGGGTCGGAGTCGATAACGTTACCCACTCAGCCGCTCAGGAAACAAGACAAGGTTAACCTCGGTTGGCCTGGAGGAGCTGCAGCATTTATTTCTGCACAAAACTTCCACTGTACATTCACTAGATATTCTCCAAAGCCAAACTAACTAAACCAACAACCTCACAGATTGAGGTTGCAATCTGCAAGAGAGCCGCCAGATGTTACACACTCTACCTTTAATCTTGTGGAGCCTTTCAAGCGTCAAAGGGAGAGGAAACGGACAAACCAAACACCGGCTCTGGATCGGGACATTCACGTTTTTTCACATTTTCGCGTCGGCCACCGTAGTTCTCCTACACGCTTGGCACACGGGAGAAGTTTCAGTTGGTTGCAATCTGCAAGCTCACCTCGTCTTGTTGCACAGTTTATGTGTTAGTAGGCACTCCAGAGGGAATATCGACTAATAAGTAAAATGCAAGTCAAGCTGCACATTTACAGGTCTCTGACCAACAATTACAATTGGAAAATGTTTCTTTCAAAGCTGGTAATGGACAAAGGAACCCTATGTTTTCACAGCGTAAGTGGGTTTCCAGACCGAAAAACATCCCTGCATTAAAACAAAATGCATTCTGTCTGCAGGTTCAGATAGAGAGATACTGTAGATCCATGAGTCTGAAGGCTTAGCAGATGCCAAACACTACACTGAGGTTCATGATATAACGAGGAAGGGTTTTACCGTACTGGGAAGTTGAATTGAATCTGTTCGTCAATTCCTCGTATTCTTATGACCTCCAGCTGACAGGATACAGTAGTAACCTCGTCAACTGCTCAAACAAAACTCTTAAATCTTAGTGTTTGTTTTTCCACCACACTTTCATTGCTCCAGATTCTGACACAAATCATCGCTTTCACAGTTGCTTTAGCTTCTGTCCTCAAATGCAGACTTCATATCTCACAGTAACGTGCACACATGAATTCAACATTAATGACTTGTATCTTTCCCAGTGGGCAGAGTGCATATGTTCCCACACTGCTCAGATCACTGCCAGTTTTGCTAATCCTTCTCATACCGCATCAACTATTGGCAAAGTTGTGACTCAGTGGCTGAAAGTCAGGGAAAGTCTAACCAACTGTGAAATGACTCATCACGCATTTAACCACCAGCTCTTGTATATTCCAGTCGTCTCTGATCATATTTCTGTTGTTCGGTCAGCCCAAACTGCCAGGTCACATTCAGACAAGTTGAATTAACTGTTTACCATCCGAAAGAGTCCAGCGATCCCATATGGCCTGGTGCATGTTGGGATTAGATTGCATACAGTATAGTGTGTTCTAGGGATGGGACGATACATCTCCTGATTTGCAATTCTACAAGCATTATGATTCAATATTATGATTTCTTGAGATCTTTTGTTGCTAGAACATGGGGAAAAGTTTAATCATACACTTCTAGGGACTTTTACTTTGGAATATATCTAAATTAATACAGTAAAAATGTTTGATTTTCAGCATGTATGTAGTCAGAGATGTCCTGAAGTCAGATGTATCAGGATCATTGTCAGGAATTATTTATTACATTTTTTCCAGCAACCCAAAAATAAAAGAATAAAGACTTTTCCCTCACTAATTAGTGGTATTTTCTCTTTAATTTATAAGGGACATGTAATGTTTTATACTTCTGGTGAATATAATCCATCAATCTTATATCCATGTATGTTTTTTGTATACAGTTCCCTTTGTTAACACCTTATTTTGAAAACTGGACGTAGTCCCACGTGTCTACTTCCTCTAACTTCTCCAAGGTGGTCTCTAGCTCTCCCGTTAGCTCCGTTCTCTTTACACGTCCATGGTCAGCTCCATCGGGGCCGTTTCAATGCAGACAACATTAATGTCAGTATCTGGGCGCTCTACAGTTGCAGCGTCGGCCCATTTGACCACGGAGATGAGAGCGACGGCCGGCTCGACCGCACGTTTCCTGTCCGATACGGATTTATTATGCAGCTTTAGCTCTGCTCTGTCTAGCTCTGCTTTTCCTGGCAATTAGTGAAACCCAAAGTGTTTCCATTGACACTCCGCCGTTTTCCATTTTGTCGTTTCGGCATCGCTGGGGTTTGTTTTGGTGACGGATACGGAACGGATATGACAACAATAAAAGCGGTAACTTCCTTCAACCTCCGCATAGACTCAAATGAAATATATTGATTCTGTCATTAATAAATAGACTTCAAATCACGCTACAGGTGAATCGGTAGTTTTTCCCACCAACAGTGTGTTCCCAGCTTCAACCAACATGGTGCACTTTAGAAGGCCACGGAAGTGTTTACATTAAACCTCCATGTAGCACAGTCCTCATGGGGTTGCTTAAAATGCAGACAGGAGATCTCTACAACTGATTTAAATAACAAAGTAGGAACATTATCAGAATATCTAGCGTGTAATCCATTTAGAGCTTCAAAAGAGAATAGAAATGTCAAAATGCCACGACAACTTGATAACGCTCTAATTGCTGTCATCCTGACAATGTGGAGACCTGGGAACAAAACCAGGCTCTTTAGAAATGGATCACTTTCCTGGCACAAAACACTTCTCCACTTTACCGTTTGTTTCATTTCTTCCTGATAAAGACATAAATGTCTAATTTCTCAACCTGGAGGAAGTTAGAGTACATCCGATGAGAAGCTGAGTGCCCCCATTAGCACCTTGTTGTACTCATTCAGCCATTCGCAGGGAAAGAAAAACAAATCCCCCTAATGTATCACTCCACCCACCGAGTATCACAGTTCTATGTTCACAGGAAGAATTACAATCCCCAAACAAACGGCCACACAGTTCATGAAATACCACTAATCTGCTAATGCTATCGTTCCACGATGCCAATACTTGTAATACTATTGTTGCCCGTGGCCTGCACATTGTGGCACACACCGTGTCCTGAGGTCTCCAGCATGTCTTTCTTCTCTCCCTCAACTCCCCCTTTTTCCCCCTGCAGCTTCCATAAAAAAAGAAAAAACAACACTGGCACGAGTTGCTGCCAAGCTCACATCCAGCCATGACAAATACAGCTAGGCGACATGCACGGCACGGCATGCAGGCGTACAGACACAACTACAGAGGAAAGTGGGGAAAAATAAAGATGGAGGGCTGGAGCCTGGGGGCCTCTGCAGGGCTGTTGGTAAATGCAGGAGAGGAGGAGAGGAGGAGAGGGTCCCATATCACTCCCCCTCTGTCGCCTAGAGAATACGCACCGCTGCTCTCCACGCAAAGCAGCAATGTGCAGCGGCACGATAAACCGGCCAGGCGGGGACGGACGAACCGCGCACAAAAAAAGCAAACTCGCACGCATTCACTGATAGATATCTGTTTATCTTTACATGCTGTTTTCATTCTGCTCTCCCTCCATCCCTCCCTCTCTCCCTCCATCCTTTCTGTCTGCTCTGACTGAGCTGCTTCTGTCTGCTTTTTTTGGGTTTCCTTCACTATACACGCCAGCTGAGGAGATTCTCAAACGTGCTTCCAGTTAACTCACGAGCATGATGGGAGTCCCGTTGGAGCTCTCAGCATGCAGCGCTGCCCGTGACACCATCGTGGGTTCAAATGCAGTTCACGACCGGTGGCGCGTGTCATCAATATTCTTTCTTCTCTTTTTTTTTTTGACTGCTGGATTTTTTTAACTTAAATTTAAAGGGGCTATATGTAAGAATCAGAAATGACTTAACAGTGTGGCGCTCGTGCTTGTGCTCGGTCAAAACAGTGAGGCGACACACACGAGACTGAACGTGACTGACAGCTAAAACCACAATATAATCATAATAATATATATTTCACATGCTGGGCAGTAATGTTAGCTTACCTGTCCAATAGGAGTTTTGGCAGCTCGGGGTCCGTTTTGACCCAAAACCAAACAAAGGTCTGTCCATGAATCGAAGGCCCGGCCGATGTTGACCCTAGTTTCCCCCCCGACGTCGGTCACATTACGGTTTTGCAAGATGAGGTTCACCAGATATAACTTTGTTTTGTTTTGTGCCTCCGTGGAGTTTGTGTTGGGGGCTGGTCATTTGTTGGCAGTAGCATTAGCTCTGGTTGCACACTGTTAGCCCTGTAACGGAGCTGAAAATGAAGGCTATCGCGAGCGTGCACGACGTCACAAAATGCCTTGCATTCTTCACATTAAAAGCAGTCTACAGGCTGATAGAGGAAACCCAGAAAGTCATGGAAGGTCTCATTTTTTAGGTTAGGTTACAACCTGTTCACACATTGGAAATAAAATAACAATTAAAAAAAACCTTTATACATGTAAAAACGTACATACAGTCCCTGTAAGCAAAAGAAACTGCATAAAAAATACATCAGCTCCTTTTCATGTGTTTACAAGCTCAGAAACCGTCCATGCACACACTCACGCACAAATGACTATCAGCTATCAGTCCCCTGCGCCCACACACACTCTCTAATCCACTTCACACAAATGCGCCTGACCCGGTGTTGACCTGCCCTGACCCCTATTTGTTTTATATCGTCATCTCCCCATTTTAAATCTTCCAGACAGACTCCGAACAGCAGAACCCCCCCTCCCATAAATCCTCTCTGAAAAGGACTAAATGTCAATGAAGTGCTACTTGAAAGTGTATGAAAGGGCGCCCACACTGAATCCCTCAACTAAATAGCGACAGAGGAGCCGAGCTCCATCACGGCCCACGACCGACCTCGCTGATGAAGTGCATGTCAACGCCGTACCTGCTCGGCGCCGCCGAGGTGAACCCGGCAGATGAAGTAGTGGAAAATGGCAGCAGAGCGAGATATGAGGTACGTTGTGTCGGACGGCATTTTTTCATAAAGTGACACACGAGACTTCTCGGCTCCCAAGAAAATTCTCCCCCTTTGATGTAGCGAACCACCAAAGCCTCTTTGATGGTCGATGGGTTCATCTATCATTCCTTAAAACAGTGAAAAACGTCATCGAGAAGCAGCCTGAGCTGCCACGGTTACAGCCAGGTAACATCTTTCAACTGCCAGTTGGTAGACTTTGGTTCAAATAGGAAGTTATGTAACAAAACTACAGTAAAGTAAGTCAACGTTGACTTGGTTTCACACGGGACACAAACAGCGGTCTCCTGTGTGGAAGTCCTGTGTTTGTTTGACCGTCCCATCGCCCTATGCTGGTGCAGTCGCTCTTAACTGTCTAATAATGAAGTGGAAGGGTTTACATTGGAGTTAGTTGAAAGCCCGGTGCATCTCATACAGAGACGCTAAAGGGTGCCTCAGTGCGTCCGTATCAGACACTGACCAAGCGGCAGTATTTGACGAGGTGGGAGTGAGAATGGCTTGATTAGAAATGTAAAAAAATGTCTCACACATGTTGGTGAAAACCCTGTTTTGGTTTTAGAAATAGCTACAAACCAAAACAGCTAAATACTCACATTTTATTGACACTGTTGTGTTTGCCTACGAGACTGAAATGCCAGATTCCACCTCATCTAGGTTGCTGCATTCCTGAAGAGCCAATAAGAAGGTCACATGTCTACATGTTATGCTACAGAACGCCGACCGCATATCTCATTACTGGCTGCCTACAAATGCCACAGCGGGCTGTGTGATCAAACACGAATGGTAACATATATATGCAAGTGATTAATGATGAGGAAAAAAAAAAAGGTAGTGATCAAAGTTTAGCTCTAAAAGACTGAATTTCATGTAAACAATGACCTTTACTTTACTGATAACAAACCAACGAAGTGACTTTTCAAGCATTTGAGGAACCCAATCTGGGTTTTTTAATCACTGAAAGCTGCAGGAGGGAACTGCCCACGCTGGCAAACCCAAAAATTAACATGAAGTTAAGAAACAGAGAACACAGCTGCTGTTATCTAGATTCCCTTATGGATGAATAAAGAACGTATCTATACATCCATCTATATAAACTGTGTCTTCCTCTTCATGGTTGGTGGAGTAAAGGTTGGAAAGACATTCAGCGGTGCAGCTGCAAACTGATGCTAATGAGACAGTTTTGTGTTTTGTTGCAGTTATGAGCCATTACATCCTTTGGTCTTACAAGTGACCAAACCAGGTCATTGTCCAGTTTGAGGCTGGGCCATGCTGGTTCCCATTTCATTACTCAAGCTGATGATATGCATTTGTACATTAAAATAAACTTGAATTATTTCGTTGCCTACTGGTAAATTTTGCCTTAAACTGTTGCTTTCTGTCCACTTCAGCAGCACAACCCAGTGTGATTTTGGATGGTTTAAGATCCTTCTGGGAACACGCTCTCGTGAAATTGGCAAGTGAAATTTTGGAACATGCAGTGCCAGCCGCTTGGGAGACAAACACCTTTTCTACCCTGGCAAACACAAATTCAGTGGAAGCCTCTTATAGTGATCACGTCTGTCCGGGTCAAATTAATCACTATGAGCGGATGACTATTAGAAGTGAATTTGTGTTGTTGTGCATCATTTCTAATGCAAATTACCATCTAATTGACAATTTTATATTTATTACATGAATACAAAGTAATGAAACGGACCGCTTCGCTTTTTTTACCGTCTCCCTGCCGATTCTTCTGCCGTGTCCCTCACTGAGGGTCTATCTCACCCAGCAGCGGCAACCGTAGTTTTGAAATGAACACTATAAGCAGACTACTTGATGACTGTAAGCATATTATTTAAACAGCGTTTGTATAGGAGCTGTAACCGTGACCACTATAAGCGGTTTCCACTGTGGAAGTGTTTCCCCAGATTTTAAATAGCAGCCAAGATAAACTACAGCAAATCTACTGGCTTTCCACTGTTAATGAATTATTTGATTTACTTCAGCAGGCAAGATTAATCATTACTTTTATCCATTTCAGTCGGTAAGATGGTGAACTGACAGGCAAGTGCTGAAACAAAAAAAACAACTTGCTTCCCATGAACGGTTAAGCTATTGTTCTCTTGCCCGGCAGGACGACTGTTTCCTGGTTAATATCATGAAGTGCTACCACAAAGACTACAGTTGTGACTCACAATCATGTTTGTCCTTCATTGTGGCACCGGCAGGGAAAATGCTGTTTACTGCGCAAGCAGAATCTATTCAATGTTTATAATAAGCTAGCTGGAGGAAAAGGTCAGGAAATCTACAGGCCACTTTGCTTCAAACTGCAAAGCGAGAGGAAGAGAGGAGAAACAATCAAACTGAAGCAACGAGAGATTCCTTTCTTCTTTCTTTGCTGCTGAGAGAGAGAGAGAGAGAGAAAGAGAGAGAGAGGGAGAGAGAGAGAGAGAGAGAGAAAGATCCCCTGGGAATCTCGTCGTTTAGCCTTGACTACCCCACCGGCAAAGCATCGCCATCATTACCTCACTTATTTTCATTCATTACCAAGGCAACTTAAACACGTCTCTGCCTCTCTTCCTCTCCTATTATCTTCTCTTTTCCCTTTTGAGTTTTATTTTCTGCTCCCTGGTGCATAAAGAAAGTAGTTCAGCTTCCTGGCCAACAGAACCGGCCTTGGTGTGAGCAATGAACTGCTGTAGTGGTGAGGAATCATAACTCTCCCGTTATTAGATATTGCCTTATCTTCGCCAACACTACAAAACAACAATAATAGCACGTAAGCGGCGAGGCTGGGGGCTGTTGTTTGTGTGAGAATCTGTGTGAGAGAGCTACACTAGCTCCTTTATGTACTATATTAAGTAAGTCCTCCTACTGACAGCTCTGTGCAGACATGTCCCTCACACTAAAGTGAGACGCCACTCGTACGGCAAGGCTTTTCACAGTGTGTGTGTGTGTGTGTGTGTGTGTGTGTGTGTGTGTGTGTGTGTGTGTGTATGTGTGTGTGTGTTCAGCTGTGTTCTCACAATGTCCAGAGAATCAGGTATGGACATTGTCCGGTGTTTCCCTTTCACACAACTGGAGATTGTCCTTGTCAGACGTGTTCTCACCTGCTGGAAGTACTCTACTCTACCCTACTGGGGCGGCGCCTGGGTAGAGCGTGGTGGAGGCAGGACGTTGACGCGGATTATACCGCGGTCACGTAGACAGTTCGTAATTTGGTCATAAACAACCGAGTCTCTTGCCATTTCTTGAAATTGTCTGACAATTTCGGCGTCGGCCCTTAAGACCCAGACACACCCGGCCGACATCAGACAGACAACAGTGGCAATGAAGGCCGACTGTTGTGTCGCCTTTGTCTTGGTCGACAAGTTGCATTTGAACACACCGCGAAGACTACAGCTGACGGACAGTTAGCACGTACGTTCTGCACCTGCGTGAGATAACTCTCCACACCAGCAGGTGGCGGTAGCCTGTATTCATCATTCAACAAAGGAAACCAGAAGAGCGGGGACGGCGGATATACAAGCTGTTGTTATGATACGTACACGAAACAAAACGCCGTCTGCCGACCATTTTTACACCACTCTCACTCACCACTTAGCTTCATTCTTAACTTCTGTATGCGCCCTCGACTTTAGTCGTTGGCTTGCTTTCCTCACTTCCGTTTCTCTTCTCGTGCACTGATTTGCTTAAGCTGAACAGCCAATCAGAGTGATTTCTCTCACCAACGGGCTCCGCCGGCAATTCAACATGCTAAATCGGCCAAAAAAACTCCGACACGGGCAGACTAGAGCCGACGGTGCGGGACACACAACAAAAACTAGACCGACAGACGCCCACCGCCGGCTGACCGTCGGCTTGATGCGTCAGGGCCTTTACCGACAGAAGTTCCCCAATCTCGTTGTCTCTCCAGTTAGACATTTCCGTTGGCGTCTTTGTGTAAATGCCCCTTCTTCGGTTTCGTGCCAGCCACATGATAGAAACGTCATCAACACACCCACTCGCTCGCTGCGAATTCTCCGGATAATGAGCTATTCACACGTGGACTCAATCAGACAAGCTTTGTACTTGGGAGCCGGCATGGTAAAGTCCGTTTAATGTCCGGTTGAGCTGATTTGGACATTTGTGTGTCTACATGTATGGAAGGGGCTTTGCTGTGATCTCATTAACATGTGGGGATGGTACGGCAATGAGTCAGGCTGCATCTTTCTGGTTAAAGCTTCTTCACCTCCCCCTCTGCTGCCATTTCACTCAACTTCTGTCTTTTTTCCTTCCATCTTCCATTCTGTCCAATCTCTTTCTCTACCTCCTCACATGGCTATCTTTCCCTTTCCAAGCTCTACCTCCCATTCTGTCTCTGGACCTCCATCTTTCTTGCCCTTTTGACTTTTCTTCCTCCTTTTACTGATGTTCTCCATCTTCTTCTACCCTCTTTTTCCATCCCTTTATTGCTCCTCTTTCTCTCTCTCTCATCGTAGCTCATGATTAATGTCTCTTCTTTGACCGGTCACCACCTCCCAGCCACTGAGTGTGTGTGTGTGTGTGTGTGTGTGTGTGTGTGTGTGTGTGTGTGTAAACTTGTGTTAAGCACATCTACTGGTGTTTTTCTTCGTACCAGCTGCATGTACAGGTCTGTGTGTGTGTGTATGGCCGAGTGTGAGTGTTTTTGCGCTCGAATGCATCTCAGTGTGTCAGCAACCCACATGACCCTCCGCTATCTCAACTGGTGCCAACTCAGGTTCCAGGCGACAATTAAATCTCCGTCCCAGAGGCCGTCATCTGGCAGGAAACAATCACACCTGCAACAGTCGGGGCTCTGAGGAGGAATGATATGCGCCCACCTGTCAGACAGGTCTGGCAGGGTTTGATAGCCTGGGTTACATTGCTGCACTGCCTGTCCATTATGTCCTGGCCCGCCCTGTACTTCCTAGCTACAGTGAGTGTTGGCTTCTCTTCCAGGGTTTAACAGCCAGGAGATCTGCTCAAAAGAAATGCAAATTGATTTAACTATTTATCTTTAATTATTTATCTTTAATTACTCTACAAATAGTGCGTCACTGTCCATTTTCAGCCAAGCTTTCTCGTGCAATCAAACATCCCATTCATACCTGAGAAACTGCCCACTGCACCCACAGCTTCCCCTCAAAGGTAATTGGATGGTAATTGTTGAGGGCAAGCTTTTGTCAAACTGCCAGTGCCTTTAAAACGTTCCAGTCAATTAGGAGCAGCCGCGAGGTGGAGACCCAGACTCCGAGCATTGGGCCTTTTTAATGCAAAGAAGAGCTCTCTGCAGAGATGACAGCAGTTTAATTTTTTAGACCACATGGTGTTAGAAGAATTTTTATTGTAGGATGAGCGGTCATAACAAATAGAAAGGAGTGTTTCAGGCTGTACAGGCTGATGACATATTACACCAAAATAAAACCACAGTGAGAGAAAGTAGCAGTAGTTGGTTGTACTGTAGCCGTTACTGCAACATCAACCATGACTTAAATGGACATTCTCTCTCTTCTAGTTAAGTTTGAAGTATTTTATGCAATTTTTTCAAATTGGGATGGGAAAAAAATCAATTCACCTATGTATTGTTTTTTTTTTTTTACAATTTTGAAATAGATTTTTTAATGCCAGAATCGATATATTCCGTATGTATTCCATATATGTTCCGTATCCGTCACCAAAACAAACCGCAAACTAACTGAAAAGTCAAAGCAGGAAACGGCGGAGAGTCCACGTGGTTATGACCTGCACCTTCACGTTTTAGATCCAGCGTGGTAAACACTACACATCCAGGAAAGGATGGAAACACTTTGGGTTTCACACATTGTCAGGAAGAGCAGAGCTAGACATCACGGCTAAAGCTGCATGCTAACTCTGTCACGGACAGGAAACGTTATCGTATCACGGTAACCTGGTGGTGGAGCCGTCGCTCTCGTCTCCGTGGTCAAATGGGCCGACGCTGCGACTGTAGAGCACCCAGATACTGACATTTATGTTAAATGCATTGAAACGGCCCCGATGGAGCTGACCATGGATGGATAAAGAGAACGGAGCTGACGGGAGAGCTAGAGACCACCTTGGAGAAGTTAGAGGAAGTAGACACCTGGGACTATGACTGGTTTTCAAAATAAGGTGTTAACAAAAGGGAACTGTATATTCAAAATACGTCTATGGAAATAAGATTGATGGATTATATTCACTAGATGTATAAAACATTACATGTCCCTTATGAATTAAAAAGAAAATACCACTAATTTGTGAGGTAAATGTCTTCATTATAAAATCAAACATTTGTACTGCATTAATTTAGATATTTTCCAAAGTAAAAGTCCCCAGAAGTGTATGATTCAACTATTTCCCATCGTCTAGTGTTTACAAAGTTAACAAAAAACGCAATAAATCGTAATATCGAATTGCAATACTTAAAAATCCCAACACATATCGAATCAGGAGACAGGTGTATCGTCCCAGCCCTCTTTTCAATGATGCTGTGAGCATCACACACAAAACAACATTCACACGGATTACTACCCGGCGACATCCCCGTCCAACATTAAAGCTGCGAGGTGCAACAATGTGGAATATGTGCTGATGAACTCACCAGTATGTGACAATCGTGATATTTCTGCTTTCACTCAGACTGCTAGTCCAGATGGGTGATGTAACGTGCACTATTTTAAACTAATTTAACATACTCATTGTTATTTTACATATATTGTTAATCTTCAGATCGGTGGTGTTCAACATTTTTACCTTGTTTTTTACTTGTGAATCACCAGTTTCTATACCTGTTGTGACCAGTTCAATCAGAGATTTGAAGGCCTGAAGAGATCAAATTATCCAGTAATCACTGGCAACCTCTCAGATTTATCCTGCGACCCCCCCTGTCAGTTCTTTCTCATAAAGTCCATTCATACAGTGAATACAAACAGTTCTAATTACACTATCACACTGTGGTTGGGCGGCTTGCAGGTGTGAATGTGTTAAATGTCTTTTCAGTGTTGGTGAAAGCCCACCCATGTTCAATCAACCTTTCCTGGATAAATAAAGGTCAAAATGTGTTTTATATGATAATTTGAAAACCCCAACACTTAATTACCACAGCACCTTCAGAGCTGCTGCAATTTACTCTTTTTTAGAGCGGCAGCTCCTGAAATTGTGCTCCTGCTCTTGTATGAACAAACAAGCTTTTGTGTGACATTTCCAAGCAGTCAATAATTAGGTTTATTGTGATATTTGGCTCGTGTAAGCATGCCGCTGCATTTAAAGCAACGACAATATCTTCCTTAACACGCAACCTTCGGCAAACTCGTAGCTCCGGCGGCCCCCGTCTCGCCTCCGCGGAAATCAATTGAGCATGGCCTGATACCGTTTAGAAAGGCAGATGGCATGTCTAAATGCTAAGCAGGAACTCATTTGTTCATTTCATACCAACAATGTCAACAGCATATTATCCATTATGTCATTCATATTCACGCCGCTACTGCACTAGCCCTGCAGTGTACATCACGTAGCCATTCTTGAGCAATTACTCCTGTATTAGGAATAAAGACCGTGTCAAATTGAAATGTGAGTAACGAGCTGAGGTATAACAAATGTATTCTGAAAACTCATAAAGACAGTGGAGGCCCTGGTGGCCAACGTAGTAGACATGTGATCACTTCCACTAATCACCGATTTGTTGGTTTGCAAATCAACATGAAAATCCAGGCTGAATTTGGTTCTGTCAAAGTTCATGCAAATTCGTTTTAATGCCACTTCTTTAACACAATTCAATGTTTGGAGGTTGTAGTGGGCTCAGTTTTAAAGCTAGAGGGAAGATACTGGTATCATATGAAACTAAAAAAACCTAAGAAATCTCCCTTTAAGGTACATTTTGAACAGATAAAAAAGGTGCGATTCATTAGTGATTAATCACGATTAACTATGGACAATCATGTGATTAAGCATGATTAAATATTTGAATCAATTGACAGCCGTAATTTCAACAGAATTTCAATGACTATATTCAATTTAAAGCAGGTTTGAACTACACTTTCAATATATAGTCATTGCGACGCTGTTAAACAGTAAATATATGTAACTTAGACGCTTGGTTCTACCTTGCGTTTCTTTCTTGGTGTTTTTTGTAAACTGATCACCAAATGAATGTTTAGTGAGCTGTGAGTCTTAGGACTGGCTGTTGAAGAGACGTAAGAGTGATGAGCTTCAAGGTACCGTTTAGCGTTCATGTATGCGTAACTATATGTTATACCTTTTCAGAAAGCTTAATTTCTTTCACTTCTTGAACTTTATGTAGAGTGCCAGCACAACTTTTAAACCCATTTGCTACGCCTGACATTTTGCACTTCTTGTTTGTCTAATCTGAAGGCGTCCTACGATCAAAGAGCTTCACCTGCCGTGTAGTGTAACTCTAAATGAAAAGCAGTCACCCTGGCAAAGAGCACTACAGCGTCTAGGAGCTTATTGAGCAGCCAGTGGAGCCGGACGCTCTGCTCTGAACAAGTTAATTCAACTACAACTGCTCCAGCGCGTCTGCTAAAAGCTGGGAACAGACCTGAGGACTACTGAACCGTTAAAAGACTTGAACACAACTGACTTCCACCTACACAGACAGTGTGGACAATCGAAGAGGTTAACGACTAAAAGACAGAATGAATACAGTCAACAGCACTGAGGGAAGACTGAGATTAGTGGTATGTCGCTAGGCAAACCCCTAAATTGCTCCAAGAATACCAAATCTCACTGGGTGGACATCCATGAATAAACATTTAGCCTGGCTCGTTAATGCAGCAGTTCTCATGGATAAGGCAACTAAGGATAAGATCACTGATGACAATGGGTCAGGAGAATTGTTGGATGAATAGACGTTGGGTAATATGGACTGTGGAGAGTTCAGGCAGTTTGTATTTGATTTTCTTTAGGGCTGTCAAAGTTAACGTGACAATAACGCATTAACGCAACGTCACGTTTTTAGGTTGTAGCGGTTTTGAAGCTAGTGAAGATACTGGTATCATCTGAAAACAGAAACCCTAAAGAATCCATTGGAACCAACTATGTCATAGAAGGCTTGGCCATGTCGAGAATGAGGCTAAATAACACTCCAAACTTCCATTTTCAAAGGGGTCCCTTGACCTCTGACCTCCAGATATGTGAATGTAAATGGGTTCTATGGGTACCCACGAGTCTCCCCTTTACAGACATGCCCACTGTATGATAATAAACCTCCACCAACGTAGGTTTCATGTTGAGCGAAGTTATAAAAAAAATTACCGAAGCCGGATCATGATCTGGATCGCCACCAAAATCGAATGAATTGTTCATTGTGCCACACCCCACCCCTCCAAACAATTTCATTTAAATCCATCACGGACTTTTGGAGACATCCTCCAAAACGGACAAACCAACAAACTAACGCCGGTGAAAACATAACCTCCTTCCTAAAAATAACTAAAATGGGAAGGGGGCAGCACAGCAATGTCGCCTTTGCCCAATGTCAGCTGGGATCGGCTCCAGCCCCCCCACGACCCTGAATAGGATAAGCGGTTACAGATAATGGATGGATGGATAAATGGGAAGGACGAGCACCGAACGGACCTTGACACAAATGATGAGAATCCTTAAACTCCTAAGATCGGAGACTGTATTAAAAAAAGGATGTGACCATTAAGTGTTCCCACTTCCCTGGATGATTAAAGGTTAAATGATGTACCATTGATAGACCAGCACAGGCATCGCTGCACTGGTCTTGGTACAGCTTCAGTCCTTCTTCTCCGTCTCCGGCTGATCTATGATTAAAGTCTTACAGTGAAACAAATCAAACTTATCTTTTGTCTTAGATCTGATTTTAATGATTCAGAAACTCGGTATCTAAATATAGAACAAACAAGATTTATTCTCATTTCCAATACATGCCGACCTGAGTTCCTATAGCACAGGAATTAACTCAGAATAGACGGTGGCAGAAGAGATGTAATAACTTTGATGCATTTCAGCAGTGCTGCTGACTACGGACAACTGTGATGAAACAGAATCAGCAACTGTGAATGTGTAACCATGCAGACAAGCTTATTATTGCGGCTCAAAGAAGGCTCCCGTGGCGTTTTAAGGCGCAACACACAACGCTGAGGAGCGTCGGCGTAACGCAGAAGTAAGCAAAACTTCCCATTTGCTGGAACAAAGTTTTTGATCAATGATTCTGTTTCTTGGACTTTGTTCTTCCGTCGCAAAAGAGCCTCTCGGCAGACATGAACAAGGACAATGACGGGCCTTTCTTGTGCATAAAGACACACACACATGCTAGTATAAGATAAGCCCATTAAAGGGACTTCAATATTTTAACTTTTAAGTGATCAAAACACAGACAACCGCCCCAGTACATTGCTGATGCACTCAAAAAGAAAGACAGTCTGAGTGATAACGGGTCAGCAGCTTTACCGTGAAGAAGAGGACTAGCCTCTCAGAAAGTGGAGTCTCCAAATTGACTTTACTGTACAGACTTTGCTGGCTTTGATTATCGTAAAAGTTTTGAGCAAAAGTAGGCTTACTATCACGGTGCAGTCTAGAGTCACCCACTCCAGGTGACTCTAGAAGTGGATAAAATAAGTGTCTTTTGTAGATTCTTGTACGAACCCTTCCTGCACAAAACAGACATGCAAATTATTTTTTTTTCAGATTACAGGTTTCATGCATTACTGTCAGGATGTAGTGACCGTTTTATGAAAATAACTTTTTTTAAATCCTATTTGCTCCATTCCTACCTACTGCAGCTTCAAAGCTAGAGTCGGTAACTTTTCAGGCGATAGCGATACCTGAGCTTTGAGTACCGATCTGATACCAGTGTTTAATTAATAAGCTGTACGCCTCACTGTGTGGAAGTGACTGGAATCATTCTTTTATGTGTAAGACAACATCAGGCTTGACTTAAACATCGCTTTATTAACTTTGTATAACAAATAAATGCGTTGATATAAATTTACTGAATTGTTATTTATTATTAAAATAGTAAATCGTACACTAACAGCTTGGTAAAAAATCGTCAATTAAAAAAAAGATTAAAATTCAAGTGCAAACCTTTTTAATGCAGAAACAAATTGGTCAAAATTTAAACATGAAATCAAATTCCAGTCTTTGAATAGATCGGTGTCATTGTCACCGAAACCCGATCCAGCTATTTGAGTCAGTATCGGCCCGAGTATATCCGATCTGGTAGCTGTATCAGTGCATCCCTAATTTGGTCATTTGTTATATATTGCACGTCTTAATGCAAATATTTATACATATTTCACATATTCTCATTTTATTATTTTTAATTTTAGTACTTTCTTTAGGTTTATATACGAGCACCTGTAATCCCCCTGGAAATCAATAAACTATTTCTGATTCTGATTCTGAAAAGCAGTGAAAACTCCCACTGCATATTTTGTGTTAAATGTGGTGAAGTATAATTACTTGGGAGAAGACGACTATCATTAACAGTTACAGTATAGCGGTGAATTATAAGGTGTCGTGAATAATCACAAAGAATCCTTGTTATCACGTCGTGTTAATTAGACACCGCTGAAAATAAAACGAAACAATTTTCCCCAAGTGATTGGCATCAAGTGTTGCATCCCTCCTTTGACTGTGACTTTGCCTCTCAATAATGAAAACCGCTCGTGATCAAATCAGTGTTCAGTGTACGGGATGAAGCGATCTGCAAAACCGCTTTATTTTCCGACCAAGAACTCTAAAGAACGCAACTGTTTGTTTTCGTTCTGTTCTCTCTCTTGTTGCGGCTTTGTTCTACGTACGAGTGGCAAGTCTAACCATCGGTTTGAACAACTTCTTATACGCTAATGAGGAACACACACATATACATGTGCCGTCTGACAGTGTGAACCAAAGGCTTGGCGACGGCAGCAGGGGGGTTTGTGACTAAGCTGCCGCCGTTTTGCTCATAAATCATCATACAATGCTGTAATTAGAACACGCTGCGTTGGCCCTGATTGATAGCAGACAGGAACGCCATCATTCAGTGACAGCAGAGACGCACATATATAGTCACGTATAGATTCATATAGAGATAGAGGGGGAAGGCACGGTCTAATCTGTGCTCCTTTATTTCACATCGAGAGACGTTTTGTCAATAACAGATGCACGCAGTGTGTGTGTGTGTGTGTGTGTGTGTGTGTGTGTGTGTGTGTTGTCCTGAGGTGTTGCCTCCTAATTGAAAACTAAGAAAACAAACAGAACGAGCTGCTGCTAAACAGACAGGCCTCATTAAAACAAATGGGAAGTAGTGCTCGTCTACGCAACACGTTTGTGATTAGCATGACAACAACCTGCCGAGCAGAGATGTGCACGCACAGCTGCTTGTGACCGAGTTATCCACACACACACACACACACACACACACACACACACACACACACACACACACACACGTATTCAAACACACACACGCACAGCAGGTTATTGATCAGAGCCAGGGCTGAGCTCCAGAGACACGGGGTCAGGAGAGATACATTATCTTAATGTACTCCTCTCCCTTAATGGTGCACATGGTCACACACACACACAATCACAAAGGGATGCAATTACTCACACACAGAAGTCAGGATATGAGCATGTATGGATGTACTGTACATGCAGTCAGTGAACACACTGCATGGTAATCTATACGCGATGGTAAATGGACATGCATTTATATTTCTAGTCTTCCAAACAGGGTCTGAAATTCACTTTTTTCCGATGCCTGCCACTGTGACAGACGAGTATTTTGTTTTGTCTGCCACTCTCAAATCTCTGCGCTAAATGAAGGAATAACATTTTAGATCTGATGTCATTCAATGTTCGATATATATTTTACACAAAAAACATTATATACACGGTAAAATGACAGTGTTCGAATTACACGGTGGAGGGAGGGTAGTGTACACGGTACTGTACTTTGTTATTGTCATCTATGGTGGTTATTTGCATAAAAACACACAATTCAAATGATTATGATTATTTAAATATTTGCTTTGATTAAAAACAATCTTTGCAAGCTGCTTAGAGCTAGTGTTAGGAAGTTAAACAGCTCATAATTCTCTCTCTAATATCTATTTTATATTGATGTGAAAACATCTCCTTCAAACGACTGGATTTATTCAAGTTTCTCGCCAAAAATTTAATTTTTATGCGATTACATTTGAACACATGATGACGTTATTTACCTTCGCCCAATAGTCCTTTTTCCTGAGCAGACTTTGAACGCCTCATAATAATGACTGAATGACACCCCGTTAACGTTAGTAGCTCCGCTATTCATCCAATCAGGACTGTGCTGCCCACCGGCTGTTAACGCTTCTAACAGCTAACGTTACTAACTCTCCTCCTGCTGACTTCAACACGGGTTTGTTGTTCACAGTGTCGCATTATCAGGGAAAAAGAGGATGTGCCCATCAGGTTTAGTAGCGCCATGAGTGCTTTTTTTTCTCTCCACAGTGTCTCCGGTCCAAAACAAACTGAAACATGATACGGCGTGCGTCTGCGTCATTGTGCAGCGTAACTGTGGGAAAGCATCAATAAGAGGAATCGATACGGAGGCATGAGATGCCAAGAAAGAGGAAAACTTCGGTTCTCTAGTCCCATAACTAGCGTTTTCCCTGTCTGCCAAAGTGGCGGGTGTCCCGATGATTTCACCCGCCAATGCCAACAATTTACCCGTATTTGGCGGGTGGCGGGTGATAATTACAGACCCTGCTTCCGACCACTCAAAGCGTTTTACACTACATGTCAACATTCACACACACATTCATACACTGATTGCAGAGGCTGCCATGCAAGGTGCCAACCTTGGGCACAGCCCTCGGGAGTGGTTTGAGGTTGAGTATCTTGCTCAAGGACACTTCGACATGTGGACCGGAGGAGCCTGGGATCGGATCGCTGACCTTCCAATTGGTAGAAGACCCGCTCTACCTCTGAGCCACGGCCGCTCCCCGATCTAACTGTATTGTTCAGAAACAATGAAGGCGTCAGTACGTCTATCCGTTTTTGTTTCGTTTGAGCCCCACATGTCTCTCCTCTTACTGGAAGCATTTTTGGAGCTGTTAATATCAAAAAAGGACCTTGTTGTTTAATTACCACGATCAGTGTCCTCTGGTTACAGGAGTGTTTTAATATGCAGGGACAGTGCGACAGTTTGGGAAATACACTCATTGGCTGTCATGCCAAGAGTTAGATGAGAAGATAGATGGCACTCTCATGACTGTGAGGCGTCTGTGCACTGAATATGAAGCTGCAGCCAGAAGCCGCTGAGCTTAGCTTAGCTTAATGACCGGAGCCAGGGGGAAACAGTAACCAGCACTTCTACGGATCACTAACTAACACGTTCTATTGGTTATAGGGCTGTCAATGGATTCAAATATTTAATGGCATACTTGTACGTAGTTAATCTTAATTAATTGCAAATGAATCTCAGATTTTTTATCTGTTCAAAATGTACCTTAAAGCGAGATTTAAGTGTTTAATACTCTTATCACCATGGGAGTGGGCAAATGTGCTTGCATTCTACAAACATATGTATATATGTATTATTTGAAATCAATTAACAACACAAAACAATGACAGATATTGTCCAGAAACCCTCACAGGTACTGCATTTAGCATAAAACAATATGCTCCAATCATAACATGGCAAACTGCAGCCCAACAGGCAACAACAGCTGTCAGTGTGTCAGTGTGCTGACTTGACTATGACTTGCCCCAAACTGCATGTGATTATCATAAAGTGGGCATGTCTGTAAAGGGGAGACTCGTGGGTACCCAGAGAACCCATTTACATTCACACATCTGGAGGTCAGAGGTCAAGGGACCCCTTTGGAAATGGCCATGACAGCTTGTCCTTGCCAAAATTGAGCACAAGTTTGGAGCGTTATTTAACCTCCTTCATGACCAGCTAGTATGACATGGTTGGTACCGATGGATTAGGTCAGGTTTTCTAGTTCCATATACTGGCTACTGACCGAGCAGCGATGTTTGACGTGTTGAGAATGTATTCCAACAGCTATTTGAACCAAAGTCTACCAACTGGCAGTTGAAGCATGTATGGACGCCAAAATTTTGTATAAGTTTGGAGCGTTATTTAGCCTCCTTCACATCAAGCTAGTCTGACATGGTTGGTACCGATGGATTCATTCGATTTTCTAGTTTCATATGATGCCAGTAGCTTCACTTTAGCTTTAAAACTAAACTGAGATTGCTACAACCTAAAAAATCACAACTTGCATTAATGCATTAAAGAAATTGGTGATGTTTAAACAAATTTGCGTTAACTTTGACAGCCATAGTAAACACGCACTCAAAGATCATACCTGACGGATCACATTATTGAGGCATTCGCACACTTCTGTTTGCACTCAGCCCAACAGAAAACCACTGCTAGTACTGCATAGTATTCACATGCTCAAAAAAGCTTTACACACACACACACACACACACACACACACACACACACACACACACACACACACACACACACACACACACACACACACACACACACACACACACACACACAAGTGCACATCAGCCTGCTGAAATATCACAGACTGAGGGAAGCCCCCGGAGGGTGGGCGGGGGGGAGAGATTGCAAAAATTCCAAAATTAGGAGCAGGGAAACTACAGAATTGAATTAGCTGGGTGCTGACATGTCTGCTCCCATCCTGCTGGCACCGAGACAAGGAGGACAGAGACAGGTGGGTGGAGGTGTTGGTGGAGGGAGGGCGGGGGGGTATGGCTTGTCAAGGTGATAGATTTTACGTCGGCCCGTATGACAGATCGTCGGGAGAAACGGCAGCAGGGGATTCGCCAGGGAATGGCATCTCATCTCAGATTCAACAATAATATTTACATAGCCAGCCTGAAATGAGGGCATCAGCGGGCCTGACAGGATGGTAAATCGAGCCAAATTGAGTGAGAGAGAGCAAGAGAGAGTGTGTGAGAGAGAGAGAGAGAGAGAGAGAGAGAGAGAGAGACAGAGAGAGAGAGAATGAGGCAAGGAAACAGACTGTCAAACTATTCTCCTCTGTGTATGTATGTCTGTGTAAATGTGTGTAAATGATTAGGTGTCTGTTTTGCTGTGCTTGGTTTTGTGTGCAGTTATTTTCCAGCTCGCGTGTGTGTGTGTGTGTGTGTGTGTGTGTGTGTTTGTGTGTGTGTGTGTGTGTATGCATGTGTATTTGTTCCCTGTGCGCATGTGTGGAAATAATATGTCTGTTTGCCATCATGTTTGACTTTTATCTGTTGTGCAACCCACTACTTTTCAGTATTTTTGTGTGTGTATCTCTTTTAGTAGTTTGTATGTGTGTGTGTGTGTGTGTGTGTGTGTGTGTGTGTGTCTGTACACATGTGTAAGTGTGCTACTGGGTGAGTTTGCGTGTGAAGTCATGGTTCGTTGACTGAGGAGAAAGAAGAGAAACTGATGCAGGAGCACGCTCACAAAGCACAAGACGGTAGGAGAGAGGAACAGAGATGGAATCAGAGAGACTTCAGGAGGAATGAGAGCGAGAGAACAGGAACTTAATCGAGAGAGAGAGAGAAAGAGAGAGAGAATTCAGGCTGAAATTATGGAAGAGAGAGCAAGAGACAGACAGGCAGATAAATAGCGAGAGGGAGCAAACAGCAGAAAGAAAGAGAGTTAAAGTCAGTGAGAAGGAAGCGTTGGTTTGTGATGTTCTCTAATGAAGCACATCACATCACAACACGTCCCAAAAACACACCAGAAAGTGACTAAAAAGTCACCTTAAGCACTTCTAAACTTTTGTACACACAAACACACAGCAGCAATAACAAAAATAAATGCACAAATATGTGCAGTGCAGGAAGCAAAAGCAGGCACCACTGACATTTAAACACAAACACTCCCAACTTCCACGCAACCCATTCAGGGGTATCTGCAGCTTTCAACCACCTTGGAGCCGTTAGGGAGCTGCAACTGAATAGAAAATAACATCTTTAAAAGCCGAGCTGAGGAAACCTGGCGGAACAGGACAACTGCTTTCTTAAGTCACTTAATGACCGCTCGGAAACTAAAATGGCCAATGAAAAGGGAAACAATTAGTTGGGCAAAGTATTTAATGGACATGAAAATTAGCGATTTAAATCAATAATCAAACAAAAAATGCCAAATATTTTGCTGGTTCAAGCATCTCAAATGTGAGGATTTGCTGCTTGTCTCTGTTTTATATGATCTATTATCTTTGGGTTTGTTAGTTGGACAAAACACGCAACATGAAAACATCACCTTGAGCTCCAGTGATGGTATGTGTCCACAGCCTCCTTTCCACGCTTCCCATTCATTGTCTACATAAGCAGCCGTGCAATGCATTCTGGTAGCGTGGCGGAGAGACGGACCGTCACGTTGGCCGCTGGTTATTTTCTTATCGTATCATATCTAGTATTTTGGCACCTGGGACTACTGTTTTTTTCCTAAAATATAATGGAGTGAATGCAAAAACAGTCATCCCGTATGCCTGAATACTCTAGTACGATAAGAAAAACTGACTTCAGCTGAAGAGTTTGACCAGTTTTGAAAATGTCTTCACATTTGTTCTTAAGAAAGCCCAGAGAACATTGTAACTTGTAGCCTTGTGATCTTAATTCTGGCCCATCAGAGAGAGGAAGACTGACCAAAAGCAGGAAAGCACAGAGCTATATCAGTGTCCAAAGAGAGAGAGAGAGAGAAAGAGAGAGAGAGAGAGAGAGAGAGAGAGAGAGGGAGTGAGGGAGGGAGAGGGAGGTGGGGGGGGGACTGTAACAAAAAGCAGCAGCGAGAGACCAGGAACCACGTCGGAGATAAAGAGAGGCTTAAGTGGACGGAGGAAGAGGAATGAGGAGAGACAGAGGTGGGAGGTAAGAGGTGAAAGGCCTCCGCTACAGACAACCAGTGAAGTAAACAGGACCAGACCCGCTCCACGCTGCAGGGAGAAGGTCAGCTGAAGATGGAGTAAGTTCACGGAGTAATGGTGAAGAGAAAAAAGGCATGCAAAACGGTGAGGAGGCCAAGAGACACTGGAAAGAGAGAGGGAGGTCTATAGCATAGCATAGATTAAAGGACCAGTGTGGAACATTTAGGGGATCTGTTGGCAGAAAACATGTTTTATTAACTGTATAATCACCTTACCTATAAGATAAGATAAGATTGTTGTGTTTTCCTTATCTTAGAATGAGCCGTATATATCTACATAGGGAGCAGGGCGGGGACAATACACCTATATCTCCATTCACTACTATCACGATACCCGGGTGCCGTTTCGACATGTATTGCTATTTTTTACGTATTGCGATTCGATATTACGATTTATTGTAGGATTATTGAAAATGTGTGATTTCCTGCATGTATGTAGTCACAGATGTCCTGAAGTCAAATATATCAGGATCATTGTCAGGAATTATTTATCAAATTTTTCCAGCAATGCAAAAATCAAAGAACAAAGACATTTCCCTCACAGATTAGGTGTATTTTATTTTTAATTCATAAGGGACATGTAATGTTTTATACTTCTGGTGAATATAATCCATCAATCTTATTTCCATTTATGTATTTAGTATATACAGTTCTCTTTGTTAACACCTTATTTTGAAAAGCGGACGTAGTCCCATGTGTCTACTTCCTGTAACTTCTCCAAGGTGGTCTCTAGCTCTCCCGTCAGCTCCGTTCTCTTTATCCATCATGGTCAGCTCCATCGGGGCCGTTTCAATGCAGAGAACATAAATGTCAGTATCTGGGTGCTTTACAGTCGTAGCGCGGCTGATTTGACCACGGAGACGAGAGTGACGGCCGGCTCGACCGCACGTTACGCGATACGATAACGTTTCCTGTCCATGACAGAGTTAGCATGCAGCTTTAGCCGTGATGTCTAGCTCTGCTTTTACTCTGTACTCGGGTCCTCTCTTCAGGGAGCCGGCCGCCGTGTTTCTACAGTAGCCCAGAACGGACAAACCACTAAGTAAACTCTTCCTGCTTGGGTTGGAGTCGATAACGTTACCCACTCAGCCGCTCAGGAAACAAGACAAGGTTAACCTCGGTTGGCCTGGAGGAGCTGCAGCATTTATTTCTGCACAAAACTTCCACTGTACATTCACTAGATATTCTCCAAAGCCAAACTAACTAAACTAACAACCTCACAGATTGAGGTTGCAATCTGCAAGAGAGCCGCCAGATGTTACACACTCTACCTTTAATCTTGTGGAGCCTTTCAAGCGTCAAAGGGAGAGGAAATGAAACACTAAAAGAAATAATGTCTACAGCATAATTGTGAAAATGCTGTTCACATGTGAAAACATCACGCGGCTACAATTTGGACAATTTTTCAATCCGTCTGTTGTGAGTCCACTTTATGGAAGTGCAATACAAAATAACAGAAAGATCCCATTAAACCCGTTGACCAGTTTGTTGTTCTTGATTAACAGTTTTCTGTTTCTGAGAGAAAAAGCATAAAAGTCATTTTGGTTCGTAAATGCAACAGAAGAGAAAGTGAAAGATGGAAAAGAGCGAAAGATAAGAGAAACCAGACGAGAGAGGGAGGGAGGAGAAGTGTGATAGAGAGAGGTAGATTGAGACAGTAGAGAAAGAGAGAGGGAGAGGGAGAGAAGCGACAGGAGAAAGAGGATTGGGCAAGAGAACCAGAGCCGCAGAAAGACAAGAAAGGGCAGATTGCCAATTTAGCTTTCACCGGTAATCATTCGCACTAAGCCTTTCTTACAGCAGAGCGGCAGAAACATTCTCCCTCCATTTATATTGCTCTCATTTTTCCTTTTCTTCTTCTTTCGGCCTGGGTAATTCTCGCCATGTTTCGCAGCCAGCCCCCCCTCTAACCCCCCTCACCCCACACACACACACACACTCCCCTTTCCCCGCCATTAAGCTACAGCGACTATATCGAGGCTGCTGGCATGGTGGTGAATATCAACAACGCCGCCGATCAATGGCAGCCAAACCCCTACAGAGCATGTGTGTCTTTGTGTATACACAGGTGGCCATTAATACGGGGTACAAGGTAAATATTCAGTCTGAAGTTTGAGGAGATCTGGACAGTTTGATCTTATATAGGCTTATTTTTGGGGGGTTATACCTAGAGTGTGTTGGGAACCCCAGTATATTGGGGTGGCTGTAGCTCATAGAGCGCTGCAGGGATGACGTATTCTTATAGGCCAACCAGGAAGTTAGCATCGCCCCGGTTCCCCTTGACAAAAACACAATGGGATTTCTCCATTGTGTTTTGGATTATTGAAGAAAATAAGCTCTGTGGCGAACAAACGTTTATGATACTTACACGTTTTTTTTAGCAAGATAATCTCCACTAATGAACACCACTTTTATGATGTTAGGCCATAAACGAATTACACCACGAGTAAACAACGAGGCTGTAAAGGCAGACGAGTCGGCGTGATGACGTCTAGTAGTCTCATTTAGCCAATTGTTCAGCTGGTGTTAACCACAGACCTTATTTCAGGCATCTAATTAAAAACCCATTGACCTCCAGACGAGGGAACCAGAAGTTCTTAAATGATAACTAGTTTCCAGGTTTTAGGACTCATTTCTGGAGCACTCTATTGGGTTGTACGGGTCGTCCTTTAACCTCAAGGTTGGCGGTTCAATCCTGAATGGATAATAAGGTTATTATATACACAAAAAAAATCTCCTTCCCCAAATCCTGTGCTTA
This sequence comes from Sebastiscus albofasciatus, assembly GCA_916701655.1. Lineage (NCBI taxonomy): Eukaryota > Metazoa > Chordata > Actinopteri > Perciformes > Sebastidae > Sebastiscus > Sebastiscus albofasciatus. The sequence goes on from CAKAOI010033865.1 coordinate 38,805, forward strand.
CATGTCTCCTTTTCCTCTCTCTTAATCGCTTTGGATGGAAGTGGCACTCTGGCCAACGCCTCCTGATAAGGATTTATACTTTGCCACGTAGATAATTGCAATCAGACATAAAAAAAGGTATATTGCACTCAGCTGCAAAACTTTATGGCCGTGTTTGCGCTGTAATTTCATTGGTAAGAGTGGAAATCACAGAGTAACTCACAATACGATACTATCAAGATAAGTTGCCCATGATATCGACGGTGTCACGATACAGAGATCCTGTGATACTCAATACAGCGCAAGACAATCATCTATGATACATCACAACATCTGTGTAACTGAAGAGGAAGAAATACCCAAGCACAAAACTTCTGGTGTTCAAATATTTAAAGGAACGATACAACTATGCCTCACTAAAATCTTGAATCCTAAAACAAAACTAAATTGGCAACTCCTTCATCAGATTTTCAAAGTGAAAACAATGTCCGCGGCTGCTTCTTTAAATCTGCTTTGTTGCAAATTCATTTTGATCAAGTAATAAAAGGCAAGGCCAGTGGTCCGTTTTGTGTCGGACGTTGAATAGAGGAAGCGGTTGCTATGGTTACCATGCAGTTAGAAATCAGCCTGAATAGCGGTACTAAAATAATGGTTTGAGAGCACCGCGAGTGACTCTCACCACCCGTTTAAAGAGTTGAAAGATCATCAGTGTGATGAAACAAACAGCAGGTTGTGTGAGTTCATACTCGCTAGCTAAGCGTTTGAATTAATCTCTCTCATTTTTTTTAAACCTCTATTTAGATAAGGATGGTGCCATTGAGATATAATATCTCTTTTCCAAAGGGATCCTTCCAAGGCGGCAGCATAAAAGATTCACATATAAAAGGACAAATGAAAGACTTTCATATAAAAGCATGAGTAAGATAGTAGAGTCGGACTCTCCTCAACCCGCAAGGTTCTGGGTCTGGATGAGCCACTCAACCTCCGTGCTAAAGACGCACGTACAGGTAGTTTCTTTTCATCCGTCCCAACACAGCTGAAGCTTCATTCATTACGTTGACATTCTAATCATTATAATTAATAACTTGAAGGTAGATGTAATAAAAATTCACAACATGTTTTTATCTAATGAAATACTCTGCTTCAATCCATCTTTGTTGGCGTTTAGCCTTTCAAAAAACATTTTCACTGCATCAAAAAACTGTTTGCTCTCCGGCTTGTTGCACACACAAAGGGGTTGGGTCGGGTTCTTCTCCTGTGCACGATGAGCAGTTAATCAGAAGAGGTGTCTTATTTTGCAGAAGGAAGGAAATATGATATTTCTCCAAAGAAATCCTTAAGTTTGAAGTTTGTAGAATAATAAAAATACCAACTCAAATATTAATATCAAATGTTATTTAGTGTTAAATTATTGTAGGTGGGTTAGATTTTATTTATTGTGTGAATTTGTTAGTGTTTGGTATTTACTCAAATTGAAATAAAATGATTAAATCATAATCATACTTTAGACGGTAGTGTTAACAGTTAATATCTTGATCAGTTTCAAGTTCAACTTTTAGCAATAAAAAAAAGCCGTTCTTTAATGTCATGTGAGCTTTTTTGTGCTTTTTCTTTTAAAAAGTATCGGTTCAGGCACCACTTAGGCAATGACATCATTTTAAAGGTATTGTTTTAGCACCAGTATCAGAAACAATACTCAACCCTAGCAGCCGCAATGCAACCTTTGTGAATTCACCCATCGGTGTATTACCCCACTTGTGACACGGCCACTCACTAAAGAAAACCAAAGTGTTCACAATATGATCCACATTTAAAATTGTGTTTGTCATCTCTTTCTCTCATGGTTAGATCAGTTTCAGTAAGTCAGTGCTGTTGCCCTAAAATGAATATGTTTCAATGGCCATCTGTCAGCCAATCAGAGGAGAGCAGTTCCCATGGCTCCTCCATAAGATCAGCTATTGAACAGACCAGATGAGTTAGATCAGTAACTCTTAGTTGACCAGACTTCCTTATTTGTTGTGTTTCTACAGATTTAAAAGAAGAGAGGAAGAGCAAAATACGATGATACGAAAGCTGATGTGATGAACTGTTGAGTGGAAGGAGAAGTCAGAAGAGGAGAGGAGATGAGAGGATATGAATGACGATAAGAGAGGAGAAAGAGAATGACAGGAGGAGGAAGGAGGATGCTTGGCAAAACAGAGGAGGAGACTACCTGGAAGAGGAGAGCACAGGTGATGAATGGCAAATAAAAAGGAGAGGAGGGCAATGATGAGGAGGAAAGGTGAGAGGAAAGGTGAAGAATAACAAAGAGACGGAGGGGAGAAGAGATGCATGCCAAGTAGAAGAGAAGATGAATGATAAATAGAGGGGAGGAGGCAGAGGAGTTAAGGTGAGGAGTGACATGAAGAGGAGGGCGGAGGTGATGAATGGCATATAAAGGAGAAAAAACAGCAACGATGAGTCGAAGAAAAAAAAAAGAGGAAATTAAATGACAAAATGAGAAGGAGAGGAGAGGGAAGAGTTTACGAGGAGAGGAACGGAGGAGAGGAGTGATTGCTCTAAACAAGCCCACGGCATGATAGTAATTTGCGTTGTGCTCTGTTGCCCATATATGGTAATGGAATGTGTGAACGCAGCTACTGTGGCAACCTGCATTGATCTGAGATCAGACCACTGCAGTTGGCAGACAACAACACACACACACACACACACACACACACACACACACACACACACACACACACACACACACACACACACACACACACACACACACACACACACACCAGGCCTGCAGCGTCGGTAGACCGGACCGCATGCACAACGACACCGACAGACAGACCTGTAGTCAAATCAAGGACAGACAGGAAAACTAAAATAAGCAACTGAGCTCACATAGAGAAATCCAAGGACAGAGACACACAAGCATAAAACGCATGCGGGCCCACAAATGCACGCAGAAACACCAAGGACGTGCACAAAGCCGAGATAAAGTCACCAGAGCTACAGCCCGTTTGCTCTTTTTGGCTGAGAAAAAAGCACAAAAAAATATATTGTTGCTGTTGTGGATGCATAAATACAAGTATGTTCTAAAGTTAGACCAAATGAAATCATCACATCGTCCACACTTGTATTACTTTCTGATAGACATGCCTCCACGGGACACAGAGATGGGGCAACCCAGCTATAATAAAACTGATGCAAAGCAATGCCCTTTGCCCTGTGACACTGTAGCATCCATACTTGGTATGGTTGCCATTGACGGCTCCAGGTGAGTCTTTTTAAGTTGTGGCCAATCTTAGCTAGCTAGCTAACATATAGGCTGCAGGCTACATGCAAGATAACTCCTCTTCGACAATTACATTAAAGCTGAAGTAGGAGAGATTGGAAATGTGATTAAAAAAAAGTTATTTTTATAAACCGGTCGCTATATGGTGACAGTAGTATGAAACAGGTAACCTGAAAAAAATCATGTGCCTCTGTGTCCTCCGGTGCTCCGAACGGCATCTGCAAGATTTCACAGACCGGAGAAAAACAAGCAGTCAGAGCTGATCTGATGTCTGCTGTCCAGCTGCTGTCTATGAGAGCCGGCTGTCAATCACTCTGAACTCCGACCAAACGGTCAAACTAGGCAGCGCTGATCAAATATGAATCAATATTCTGTTACGTTAATGTCTATTTCTCTCCTCAGATGTTCTCAGAATCATCTTGTAGCACGGTTTAGCTGGAAAATGAGAGAGTTTGTGACGCCGCCGCCATTGTGAAATCTGGTGAAGGAACGCCAAGTTCCGGTCACATGACCGGAGCACAGCCAATAGGAACGCTCTCTCAATGAAATGACCTGTGATTGGTCAAAGTCTCCCGTCACGGGCTAGATGTTTTAAAGCCTGAAAACAGAGCCATGAGGAGGAGCAGAAGTCTAGTTATCTCTCAGAACACTTGAATTACAATATGCTGAAAGGTTATTATGGGATGTTTGCACAATGATGCCAAAAAATATACCGACTATTGCCAAATTAAGTATGTAAAGATACAGGGATCTGATAGTTTTGACTGTTGAATCATGCTAGATACGTAGGCCTGTCAAAGTTAACGCGATAATAATGCGTTAACGCAAATTAATTTTAACGCCACTAATTTCTTTAACACGTTACCGAAAGGTGCGATCTTAAGTCAGTTTTAAAGCTAGAGTGAAGATACTGGATCATATCATATGAAAACCTAATGAATTCATTGGTACCAACTATGTTCTACTTGCTTGTTTGCAAGGAGGTTAAATAACGCTCCAAACTTAAGCTACATTTTGGTGAGAAAAAACTCACCACACTGACACACTGATAGCTGTTGCCTGTTGATAAGAGTATTAAATATGTGACTAATCTCCCTTTAAAGCACGTTTTAAACAGATAATAAAATGTGATTGTTTTGCAATTAATCGCGATTAACTGTGGACAATCATGCGATTAATCGTGATTAAGTATTTTAATCGATTGACAGCCCTAGTTCTTACCTTTCACAATAAAAGCCTTAGAAATAATATTCACAGGCGAGTGTTTTGTAAAAGCCTTTAGATGCTCAGTCTGTCTTAAAGCAGATGCAAAGAAAACACACGAGAATTCATATGGGGGGGGGGGAGGGACCATTTCTTTGTTCAGAACAGTAACATGAGAAAACAGCCCCTCAAAATGTCTGTGCACGTCCCTGACAAACACACGCACATAAGACGAGATAGCTGCAAGGGTAAAATGTGAAGCTCTTTTTTTATATATTTTATTCAGAGCTCTTCATTTGAACTGCAGAACGAACACAAAACCAAACCCCCACATCCCTACCAGCACGAACTCATCCACGACCACACCTCTGAAAAGGAGAAGTGGCATAGTGGGGGAGGAATCGTGAACCTGAATGTAAAACGTTGACGTAAAGCCAAACCGTTTCAAATCTCAGGTGGTGAACAGATTATCTCCTGTCGACGTATCCGGAGATGACCCACTTTCACACAACACAAGAAACAACAGTTGTGGATATCACGAGGCATACAGTATGCAAACATGTAGGGTAGGAATCTAATGTGCATTTTTGAATAAAGGAAATCAAACGACCAAACTTGCGCGCGGGCACGCATACACGTGTGTGTTCACATCTGTTCCTGTGTGTGTTGTTGGAGACCGACTTGATTAATCACCCTTCTCATTAATCAAAACTGACCCGTAGCTCCGGCTTTAATCTCACTGCTGGTGTGAGCTTTTTTTTTAATAACACACAATCATTTATTGGATTAGTTACCAGCTGCCGTCTGTCCCATTCTTGTTTAATTCTTCCTCTTTGTCCCCGCCACGATCCAAACATGGCACCAGGCTAATTAATTCTGAATGCCATCCTAAGTGTGCTACTTCCTTTCATTTCCACTGACCTGTTTAGTGTTGCTGCGAGGCGACTGGAGCGGCTCCTTCTCCTTAGTGTGTGAGTGTGTGTGTGTGTGTGTGTGTGTCTCTCGCATGAAACAGATGGAGGTTTAAATCACTTTATAATGCCAGTCCAGTGTGTATTATGATTGGCCGAGCAAGTCTCACGGAGGTCGAACAAGTATGATGCCAAAAATGAGAAACCTGACATGTACAATCTCATCTCATTTCATTAGCGATCTGTGGCGACACGTGTCGGCCGCTATCACTTGTGTGTGTATTAAATTCAGCACAGCAGTGTGTGTGTGTGTGTGTGTATTAAAGAACTGATTAAAGCTCATAATTAATCCATCTGTGGTCGTATATTGGACACCCTTCCTCGTCGTGTGTGTTACACTAAGCAGATGATACCAGAGGTGGGAGGGCTGACACATCTGTGTGACAATAATCCTTCCACTGGCGGTAGTCCTGCCAATCAACCAACTAGCCAGCCAAACAAATAGGAGACAAAGAGGAGGAAGAGGAGGAGGAGGGGTTCATGTCATTCACGCCTGCTTTTTAGAGATTATTTTTACGGCATTTTTTTACTTAAGTCGAGCAGAAACGGTGAATATTCTCTAGTTCAAAATGCAGTGTGCCGATGGTACAGTGGGTTTATCAGGCATACCGTGTAACCGTGTAGGCTGTTCTCATACACTGTTCATAGCTTTACCTACGAAAAGACAATGCACTGTAATTCTATATAAGAAACACATTCATATTCTTCAATATCAGTATCAAAATGTGGGTATCATGTTGGTACCAGTCCTGAAAAATATGAAATGATACCCAGTTCTAGTGCTTCATGTGGTTATTTTTCTGGACAAATGTTAAGCATTCAGTCTTACTGACTTTCTCAGGTACGATGATTTCGTCAGTCGTCGGCTATGTCGCTCTGTTTCACATAAAACAATTGTCGCCAGCATGCATGCAAACACATACAGTGAGATACACACATCCTGCTAACGCCCACACCTCCCTGCCAGGACAGAGAAAGAAGACAGGAGTAGAGAGAGATGACGTGGGAAAAGACTTGAATAAACAGCTTTTATCTGTTTTCTGCAAGAAGAGACTGCGACTGGATAGCTGTCAGGGGATCCGCCACTGAGTGGTTCCACCAGACTGAGAGTGACTCTGTGTGTGTGTGTGTGTGTGTGTGTGTGTGTGTGTGTGTGTGTGTGTGTGTGTGTGTGTGTGTGTGTGTGTTACTTCATGTGTGTGTGGAGCAGCATCAGGGTGTTGAACGGACAGCACAGGGATCACTGTAGTGTGTGCAAGGAAAAATCCACATGTATGAGCGCCTCCCATCAGCCTCTCTAAACGCACTAGCGGTCACACTCGGAGAATAAAACATGAGAGCAGAAGCGAGGGAGAGCGGAGAGTAAGGTGAGGAGGAGGAGAGGACGGGGTGGAGGGAAGGTTAGGACCTTCACACTCCTCTCGCTTCCACGCATTTGAATCCGCTCGCTCCCGTCATCTCAGGAAGAAAGGGGCCAGTGCACTGACACTCCACAGAGTGTGTTTGAGTTGTCACAGCGCACTAACCTCAGCACTCCAGTAAAAGTAGAAAAAAAAAAAAGAGAATCAGCAGCAGCAACAGGATGACAGTTCAGCCAGACCTGTCAAGTCAAACACAGAGTGAACGCAGAGCCCTGAACTGCTCCAGGTTACAGCTCTCTCTCTCTCTCCCTCTCTCTCTCTGTGCCGCCTGGCTGCATCCACAGCCACACGCATACTGTGCTAATTGGCATTTAACCCATCGTGCCTGTTGCATATTTAGTTCTAACACGCAATTACATAATGCTCACTATCATCTCAAACCAACTGAGTTGGAATGGAGCAATGATTAGCTCAGTGCTGTGATTGCCTTCTGTGCAAGCCAGTTCAACCAGACGGGCTCAACTCTAAAGTTTAAAGAGACTGTATGGAAGTTTTTACCCATATAAACGTGTTTTAATCGTGTTTTATTGCCAGTGTGTGAACAGACTGCAACCTAACCTAAAACAGGAGACCTTACGCGACTTTCTGGGTTTCCTCTATCAGGCTGTAGACTGCTTTTAATGTGAGGAACCCGGGCCTGTTTTTCCAGGAATATACAACGGATGTGACGTCATGCGCGCTCACGAGTGCCTCAACCGTAGCTAACGTTCGGTTAGAAATGGATTCCGCTAACACCAACAAGCGACCAGCCCCCACCACAACTCAGACTCCAACACAAACGCCACGGAAACACAAAATAAAACCAAAGTTCTATCTAGTGAAGCCCATCTTGCAAAATGGGAAAGTGACCAAGGTCGGGCAAAAACTAACTAACATTAATCAACACGATGCCTGTCAATCACATTCAGTCTCGTGCGTGTCGCCTCACTGTTTTGACCGCGTGTAGCGTGAGCAAAAATGCGAGTGCGAGCAACAGGACGCTGACCGTCGTTGACTTAAGGTGTCACCGTTAACAAGCTTTTTCTGATTCTTACACTGAGTCCCTTTAAAGATGGGCAGTGTACGGGGGGGAACCGAGGACCGATTAGCTCCTCCCGACCGGCCGTCGGACAGTCGGATGAATTTCTGACATGTCAGACATTTTGGTCGGCCGTCCACGGGCTCTTGCACACTTGAAGCAGAGAAGCTGATTCCCCAACGTGAGTGACTTTTTTCTCCCCACAGGAGCCAACGGACTGTTTTTTTTTTTTGCTATTTTACACGTACAGTGTGAGCACTCAATCTACTCATACAGTAGAAGTAGGAATTACACAACAACATGTCGTGCAGTGTATGCCCAGCTTAAATCCAATGCATTGTAATATTCAGAAAGAAAATGCTGAAATTCATCACGACAGTTTTTTATCACTGTATGACTGTTCGCATGACTTCTAACAAATCACACTTTATATTCATCGTAGCGATCACTTTGTCAGGCGATGGCTTGCTGTCGGGTAAATAGAGTTTACAACGTTCATAATCATCTTCATTCTCCTTTGAAGGACACAAAGACGATCCCGCTGCTACTGTTCTGGAGCAGAATCCAGGACTGGAGCCACGGTACACAAACATGTGTAAACCAAATCTCTGGTGGCGTCTGATGGGAGCGTGCCAACATCTGAAGAATGAGGAAGAAAACATGTAAATTTAGAGGACGTACTCTTGGTTAAGCATACTTTTAGTCCATTAAATTCAAATCCATCAACCATTTCTCCATGTTATTAGCAGTCACGCTTTCCGTTCGTGTTATTTTGGTTTAAGAAATAGTTGAAATTAGCATGAGATAATTAAGCTTGGGTTGTCTGCAGACAGCATTGGACTCACAAGCTCTGTTGTCAAGAAAAAAAAACAGTAACTCATCCCAGGAGGACAAACGACCAGCAAACACAGATGCTGTGAAAATGATCATTTGGATTTATTTTTGGGAGCTTCCTGCATTCGAAAGGTTTCTGTTCAGCAGCCAAACATCAGAAACCGGTGCTTCCTTAAAACTCACAAACAAGGACACGATTTCGGAGCTCATCCCTGCTTATTACTGCAGGTGACGGGTCCAAAAAAATAATGACTAAATGTTCACCGTGATGCCAGCAGAGCCGTCTCAGTTTCAATCATCTGCACATTGATTTTTACACTGTGGTAAAGTGAATGGAAACTAATGGCTGCCTGGAAGATATGAAATCAATTAAAAATGCATGGCAAGCTTTAAAACGTCCATAAAACATGCAAAACAAGCAGTGCGCTCCTTAAACTCATTACTTGATAGCGCCTCAGTCCACTAGGATTTTATTAATCTACACATAAACTGTCAGATGAGATATCTCATTATCAAAACTTGTTCATTTTGATATAAGTTCTAAGCACACAAATATATATTTTCTGGGTTGTATTCTGTAAAAGAAGACATTTGGAGAGACATGTGGTGATTTTGCTTGACGGCTGGAGTCATCAATCAATTACTTTGGCTGTCTGCTGATTTTGTTTATTTAAGCACAGCTTAAGCTTTTAGCTCTGTGACTATCATCCTTTTTTTTTCCTCTCGCTCCATCCTCCGTCGCTTTGGCCAGAGTTTCATGCTGTTGATGGCTGCGAGGTACGAGTGATGTTCCAAACCAGCTCATTAACACGCTCCCCTTCACACTGCCTTTCATACCGAAAAAAAAAATGCCTGATTCACTTCCAAACCTATTTAACTTTTCAGTTCATAGACGCAGTCACTTTGTACAATAGCGGTCGGAAACCTAGACGCTTATAGCTTAGACACCCACAGAGTCAAGAGAAAACAGCATGCTGGGAAGAGGAGAGGACAGACATGAAAAGAGCAGCACACATCTCATTAGCACCCTTTTTCTCTGCGTCCAGCCAGCTAACTGGGCAGCCGGCCTGCCGCCCCGTCAGGATGCTCGCGTGGTGGAAACCAGAATAGTTGAAGCATTTCACTTCCATCCTCAGATGCATCCCCGGGGATTAAGAAATCATCCTCACATTTTCGAAAAGCCCAGCGCCTGGAAATAGACTCTGGGATGTGGGGGCGGATAGGTCAGAGGCCCAGGCGCATAAGTCATTTTCTATTTTACAATCCTAACTGCTTAGTTAATGGAGTTTTTTGAGGTAAGCACAAACACCAAGGGAAAGGGAGGGGAGGGAGGGAGCGCTGCTGGCTCAGTGAAATTCACCTTCTTATGGACTGAGGGGAAATTACATGCTGTGGTATTAATGACAACAGGAGGAACTTTACAGCAGTAATGCAACTTTACAACAGTTTTTGGCAGCAACACTGTTGCAGATATCGACAGAACAATACAGTAATCTGACGCCATAGAAGTAATAAGTAGATTAAAAAACAGAGACCTTGCTCAGCATATTTCTTTTATTGAATTTAAATTACATTTCTGTTGTTTTTTAATTAGAGCTGTAAATCAATTAAAATATTTAATCGCATGATTGTCCATAGTTAATCATGATTAATCGCAAATGAATAGCAGGTTTTTTTATCTGTTCAAAATAAACCTTAAAGGGAGATTTGTCAAGTATTTAATCCTCTTATCATGGGAGTGGACAAATATGCTGCTTTATGCAAATGTATGTATATATTTATTATCGAATATCAATTAACAACACAAAACAATGACAGATATTGTCCAGAAACCCTCACAGGTACTGCATTCAACATAAAACAATATGCTCCAATCACAACATGGCAAACTGCAGCCCAACAGGCAACAACAGCTGTCAGCCACACATTTTCATTCACATATCTGGAGGTCAGAGGTCAAGGGACCCCTTTGAAAACGGCCAAGACAAGTTTTTCCTCGCCAAAGTTTAGCACAAGTTTGGAGCGTTATTTAGCTTCCTTCTCGACAAGCTAGTACGACATGGTTGGTACCGAAGGATTCATCAGGTTTACTAGTTTCATATGATGCCAGTATCTTCACTCTGGCTTTTCTAGCTACAACCTAAAAATCACAAGTTGCATTAACGCGTTATTATCGCCCCAATTTTAATCATCAAAAAGCTAACGCTAGTAGCTCAATAATAAACAAACAGCTCATTACTGATTGTGATTGGATGGGGTGTGTACAGGGTTTCTGCAGGAAGAGCCCCGGTGGCAAGTATCTTTTGACGAGGCAGGCGGCTGCCATAAACAACAGAACGCCGATCTCAGACCTGCTGTTTTCCTAAAGTGCATGCACGTTTTAACCAACAGATGATATTGGTGAGCTTTCCGACAAAATAAAACTGATCAAAATAAATTCAAAAAAAAATCCCAGATCCTCGGGCGTGGTGGAAACCACTTCACGGCTCATTGTGGATTTAGCGTCCCCGTATTTTAAAAGATACCACGTGGAGTTTTTGACCGCTGGCGGCGCTAAGGAGAGATGTTTTTACAAGTTGTTTGTATCGTGCATGAGGATGAACTCTGCTGAGTGACAGCTGGTTGCAGTAACGTGAAAAGAAGCGCAGAAAGTGAAGAAAATGACTGCAAATGTTTTATGAGGAAGGAAATTCATTCAACACGTGCGTCAGACCTCAAGAACACACACAATGTGCTCGCTTAACAAACAGAACTCCTGTTTGATTAAAAGAAAACCTTTAATGAAAACATAGTTTGACACAAGTTTAACCGTTGTTTTGAACTGCGTTGCTACACAACTACTAAACACTCCTCATAAAGAAGCCTACAGCAGGTAAACTTTGATGGACACTGGGTACACTCAGGGCGGCTACACCATCGGGTACTGTTTAGGGTGTGCGCTGCCTCTCTCTCGGTGCATGCTAGGAGAGGCTCCAGCCCCCGCAGCCCTGAACAGGATAAGCGGTTTAGAAAAAGGATGGATGGATGGATATTCCAATTTCAATGTGGCAAGCAGATTAGCAGATTATTGCCATAATTGCCTAGCTCATAATAATACAGTTACTCCAGCTACAGTATTCTTCATTGTCTCCAGCCTAATTTAATCATATTTGTCAACCACAGCGTCAGCTTTAGGCCGCGTTCTTCAGCTTAAGCCCTTTAGTTATTGTTCTTTTTCCATAATGAGGGAGGTTTCTGCACTGGTAAATGGGATGAAATTAAGTCCTTTAATCAGGTAGGAGGAAATATTCAGGACGTGATAGTCCTCTTAACTTTGAACCAGACCGTTCCTTGTCATTTTAAAACTGAAAAAAACATAATCTTGTCAAGCGTCCCCTCCCAAGGGTGGAGCAAAAGTGCAGCTGCAGTTCACGAGTCTGGTGGTACGACAGTAAATGAATTCCTGAGCCACCGAAGAGAACTTTATGTCATTAATGATTTCTTGGGTTTTGACATGTGAGCTATTTAATCCCACTTGGCTTTGATCCATTTCCAATATTTCTGTGTGAGAAGAAAAGGAAAAAAAAGCTGGGAGGGAATAGATGTCATAGATATGGGAGGAGTGGGGGGGTTTTAGTCGAGCGTGCATGCATGTGCGTGGATCTTTTTTTTCTGTCTGTCACAGCAGCTCACATCCTCACCCATCACGCGGTCCACAGTGGCTTCGTCACTGCAGCTAACAGAGGGAGCTTGTCATGAGCGCACACACAGCAAACACACACACACAGAAACACCAGTGCTTGTAGCAGTACTCCCTTTTTTTCCACAGTGAAATGCTGAATGCTGGACCTCCTCATCATTGACTCATGATTACACTACCGGGGCTCATTCCAAGAATCTGAATCATTTTAATCGCTGAACATAAAAAGCACAATAAACAGACTTTTATTTTGTTAACATTTGAGCGGACACATCTGACTGCCACATTTACCCCGAGCCTCCCGGTGCCGGCGACGACACGCAGCAGTTACAGGGACGACAGATGTTCGGCGGTAGCTATTTACAAGCAGTAGCCTCGCTAATCTGTTTTTTTCACTTCCATTTGGTTTAATTGAGGAGGACTTGGACTGGATCCTCTCTTACATAAAAAAAAAAGAAACAGCCAAAGATACGTCTGTGCTGGCTGACTGACAGGTAAGTGTATGCATCAAAAACAGCAGGGAGGAGAAATAATGAAGCTGTGAGACGAAGGCCCACGGGCCCTATAGAAAAAGCACCGAGCAATATCTCTCAAGTCATTTGACAATGATATACTATTAAAGAAGAAAATAGAAGCCTGCCTTTGAAATGAATTTTGTTATTCTATCATGCAAATGAAAAAGTCCACTGGAGACCGGATGTCTGGATCCGTCTGGAATATTGAATAGTCTCATGTCAAGAGAACATCAACCTTTTGTGTCATGAAAAAAAAATCAATTTTGGATTCACGGCAGAAAATCTACTCCACGAATTGTGTGAATAGAGAGGTGACCCCCCCGCCCACCCCCTCAGCTTTAGATTAGAGACGGGGAAGTCAGGAGTTAAGAGAGGGTTATTTTGGGGGGAGTAGTGCGGTATAGCGAGGTGTCAGGATGGAGAAGAAAGGGAGAAAGACAAAGCGTTGTGCTGCAGCTGTCACACTGAATCTCTCAATCAACAGCTGAATTAGTGAGGGGATGTGGAAGCAATTAATCAGGTTTAACAGCGGCCGCCAGGAAGAGGAGGGAGGGGGCGAGGGGGGGGGGCAACCTGTCTGTACATCTGTTTGTGTGCTGTTTGGGTGTGAGCTGACTTATAGGTAAATTATAGGTGAATGAGGAGAGAATGACTCACCAGACATCTAGAATAGTGCCATGTAATTAATAGGGACTTATATGTTAGGGATTAATAGTTGTAGCGTACATGAGAGCGACAGCCGGCTTGACCGCGATACGATAACGTTTCCTGTCCGTGACAGAGTTAGCGTGCAGCTTTAGCCGTGATGTCTAGCTCTGCTCTTCCTGTCAATGTGTGAAACCCAAAGTGTTTCCATCCTTTACTGGATGTGTAGTGTTTACCACGCTGGATTTAACATGTGAGGGTGCAGGTCGTATCCACACTGACCCTCCAACGTTTTCTACTTCTTCGTTTCAGCTCGCCGCGGAGGGAACTGCGGACGGCTTCGGTTTGTTTTGGTTGACAGATACGGAATGACTATGACGTCACGTTACTCAGACTGCAACAATAAAAGCGGTAACTTTGTTCTACCTCTGCATTGACTCAAATGAAGAAAATATACTGATTCTGGCATTAAAAGTCATTTCAAAAATCATAACAAAAAAAAAATGAAATTAGATGCCACAGAAGCAGAGATATTATTTCACGGATGCTTCTTCCTTGACCCTTGAATGTTTGGCTGGAGATTTGGGTGTGTTATGCTAGCAGCTGCTAACGTAGCCTGAAGCAGAGATGAGGAGAGCTGCTGCAGAGGTCTGGTGAGCTCACTTCTTTCCAACTCTACATCCCCCAAACTTTTTTTTCAATTCCAAACTTGTAGTCTTCAGCACCAACCAACATTGATTTCACACCGCTCCCTCTGGAGCCACAAAAGGCTTTATACAACTTCTTTTCACATATGCAGCAGCACTCCCTGAGACCTGTAAACACACTTTGATGTGTAAAAATCTATTGCGTGCCTCGGTAAGTTTTTGGCAAAAAAATAAATCACATGAAGATTTAACCGTCAGCTCACCCAAATTACAAAAACACTTTGGCTGTCAATCGATTAAAAAACTGAATTTCAGTTGAACACATGATTGTCCATAGTTAATCGTGATTCATCACAAATGAATCGCACATGAGCCACCTCTGCCAACCTCTGCATGTAAAACTATTCATTAAAAATAGTGTTTTTTAGAATCGATACAGTATCACAAAATATAATGTGATATTTTCTTTCACCCCTATTTGTGCCAAAGGTCTGGGTTGCTCCTCTCTATTCTATTTCTATGCTGGTGTCTGCACACAAAGGCAGGTATTTGCTACCAATCATTCTTCTACAGGATAAAAACAAACATTGGTTGCGACAATGTTTCTCCGTTTTATTCTAATTGGTGAATTGTTTTAATTTGAGTGTTTTCGTGTCAGTCTACACGATGAGTGGACCTCTTTCTGGCCCAGAGAACGCGTCAATGTCTGTGACTAAAGGCAGACAGAAACTCATGTCCCCTTGTTAATAGAAAATGTAGAAACAGCAGTCTGTTTCCTGTCAGTCAGCTGACAACCGCAGGAAGACATGAAAGTCTCCGCCAGGAAAAAAAATTCCCCGAATAACATGCAGCCTGACAAACTTAATTGTCACATCCATGTCATTTTTTACACGTGGCTGCTTTGTTTGCCAGGACAGCCATTCAATTCAAGCCAGGTTTGAAATACCCGAAGAGCTTGCATATTAAAAAAAATGACAGAAGATGATCTAATTACACATGGCATGCATTGCAGGGATGATTGGTGCAAATGTACACTACACAGAGGCAGTAGTAAATGGGCTGGAACTCTAAATGACACCGGTATTCTCTTTTTAATGTGCGTGTGACTCGCATAGAAATGTGCTGCGATGTGAACAGTAGTCCCTTGTGAACAGGGTAAGGAGGAGAGATGTTAGCTTGCATTATGCAAATGAGAAACAACACTGTCAGAGCGGACGCAGTCGATCAAGACGATTGCCATCGACACACACGCGCACACGCGTGAGTGCGCTCGGAGGCGATGCAGTCAATTTAGACGATGATACTGAAGCAGCCAAGGACGCTAACGGAGGTGAGAGAAGAGCCAGATTGTCTTTAGCCCCGTTTCCTTTTAACATTTCATCGATACAGACAGAGTCTCTCTCTCGCTGCTGGCTGGCTGGCTGGCTGCTGACCTCCACAACTTGTTGCCAACGGTCTCCTGGCTTCCCGGAGCAGGACACTTATTTATGGACGGGGAGGCAGAGATAAATTGTTGCTCTCTCAGTTCTTTCCCAATTCCATTTGCATTACTTCAGTGAGGTGTTGAGTTTCTTCATTCACTCCAAAAACACATTAACTTTCTCCACTGTTGCTTTGTGTTGGATCATGAAATTCAGATAATGTAGAGCTCGGGCCTCATTACAGAAAAAGATCCTAACTGCTTGTACTATCTTAACTTAAAGGGGAACTATGCCCATTTTTAATATTCATACATGCTATTCCTCTGGTCTGAGACAGTCCAAAATAATATCAGTAAACATGAACAACTCTCCCAAATCCAAAAACTAGAGAGCTGAAAGTCAAACTTGTGATGTCATAGGGCATAAAGTCTGGAACTGCTCCATAGACAGTGCATTGGGAAAGATGTTACAGATGACAATAAGAGCACCCAGGGGAGTATGTTGGTACATTTCCTGTTTCACAACTGAGAACATTACAATGGAGTAAAGGTAATTGGGCTACAAAAAAAGAATACAAACATTCTGTGGGTCCATAAAACATCACAAGTTTGAGATTTACTTCTCAAATAACATATTGGAATTCTTAATTTAGGTGATGTTCCCCTTTAAGTTTCACAGATAAGATGTATCCTCCCAATACAGAAGCAATTCCTGAACTCCTGGCTGTGTCTTATCTCAGACCTCCTATCTTATCTTAACTTAAGAAATTGTAATTATAACTGTAAATTAAGATTCTTCAATCATCACTCGTCTTGTCATGCCTGTATGTATATTTAGAACGTACCGGTAGGCTACTCGAGATGGACAAGCCGTAATGTTAAACGGCTCTCACTTGTCACATTAATACACGGTCCGGTAGCCTATTAATCATTATATGTCGGTGTTGCTCTCCATCTTCAGGGATGTCACAAGAACCGATGTTTCGGTACCAAGTCAATGACAAAATTCTGAAAACGTGATGGTACTCATTTTTTATGACACAGGGGTTATGATTCAATATATTGCGATACTGTAAGCAAGGCGATATATTGTGATTTTTTAAATCTAATTTTAGGAAAACTGTCAAAGTATGAAGAACACGCTGCCATATGCATAAAATCTGAGTAAAAAAAAAATGTACTTTTTCATGCAATCAAGCTCCGGGGATCAGGACTCAAGACTGATGGAGTCCCGTCATCCCGGGGACGATACAACATTTCACTGATGATGCTACATTGGGAACAAAAAATCTGTGTTGAAATTAGCAGGACGAGAGAGAGCTATAGAGAGAGAGAGCAAACAGCTATTGTAACGTTAACAATGGTTGCATTGAGCTACATTATGATGCGTTCAAGTTTTATTAAGTAAAAATGACATTATCATGATGTATTCAAATGTCATTTTGTCAAGTTTTGTTTTTGCAGAAAATCTTAAGGCAGATTAAGGATTAATAATAAATTCCCAAAACCGAGTGAATGTTGAAGTACATGGGATTTATTGTTTTTTACCGTGGTATCGAATTGGGTATCGAGAGTCGTGTAACTTCACTGGTATTGGTATTGACTACTAGATTTCTGGTATTGTGACATCCTGACCCATCTTCATTGTCATTGCCATACAGACCAAACAACAGTGCTGCTGACATTTTGGCAGATGTATGCCGTCCTAATGTAGGATTCCTAACTTGGGAAATTCCTAAATTAGGATGTTTCTGTAATAGCTAAATTCCTATCCTGAGATTAGATTGTTTCCTAAATGCATGTTAGGAAACATGTTTCTGTAATACCAAAACTCCTAAACGCCATACTAAACTTGGATAAACTTAGGCTTTCAGACTGTAATGAGGCCGCTGGTTAGCATTTTGGTGGGTCAAATAAAAGGCCAATAGCTGTCAGGGCAGGACGGTAAAAACTTCTACCCTCTTATAAATAACCTCTTTCCTTGGCTATATGAGTATCAGCTGCTAAAGGTTTGTAAAGAACAATGGGTCTGGGAATAGTAATACAGGCACAGTTTGAAGACAATTGACAATAGCCTGGCCTTTCTAGTGCTAGCACTTTAACCAGGGCAGGAAATCAACTTTTTTTCTTACTGGCTTCTGTGACCTGTGCATCCCCAGTAATGAAAAAGCTTTCAACTTCCAATCAATCACCTGAACCAGAACAGGATGTGACCGGTTCTGAAACTAAGAAACATCCACCAAAATGATGACAGTTGATAACGATATATATATGTGGTTACAAAATGTCAAGTATCTGTCATCATGTTTCACTCTGTTCATAGGAACAAAATCTAGGGCCAAACACAGGAAGCGGTGACATGGGGAAAACGGGGACTTTCCTGGCTCAAACTGAGGCAAGTGACCTACTAAGATTTGATGTGTTTTCTTGATAAGGAGAATATAGTTACACATACATACTGTTTAGATGCGTGAGGCCCTGTTTGAGCATAGGAAGCACATATTTCCATAACTGAAAACAGGAAGAAGACAGGATGTAGTGGACAGAGTTTTTAAGGTAGAGTGAAGATACAGATATCGTATGAAACTAGAAAACCTAAAGAATCCCTTGGTACCAACCATGTCACAGCTTGTCAGGAAGAACGCTAAATAACGCTACGAACTCAAGCTAAGGGGTCCCTTGACCTCTGACCTCAAGATCAGTGAATGTAAATGGGTTCTATGGGTACCCACGAGTCTCCCCTTTACAGACACGCCCACTTTATGATAACCACATGCAGTTTGGGGCAAAAACCATGCTGTTTATTGAATGCAGTACAAATATGTTATTTTCTCCTATTCTAAAATGATGTATTTGAATATTTCTGCATCCCAGGGTCCCTAAACAGTCTTGGAATCACATAAATTGTGTATCACTGTAAAGCTGAGACTCTTGTGTATCCAATGAGCCCAACTGTATTCATGTGTGGTGATGTTAGTCCCCATAGGAGACATTTCATTGTAGTGAGACCATTTTTTTTTTCAAACTTGACCCCCCTGTATAAAATAACCTGTGGTGACCTCTAGGATAATCACAGCCTCATGAAACTTTACAACCACAAACTAGAGACCTAGGACATGCAATTATTGCAGAAATCTCCAAATGTCAAAAATGTTTGATACCAAATCACAGCGAGGCTTTTTCTATGGTGTATTTTGGAGGGATTATTGATCGTCCTAATTTAGACTGTTGACCTGCTATCTCTACCTAAAGACCCCTGTCTTCCCCCTAAAAAAGACAAAACCGTGTCTATTGTGGGTCTCAGAGGGATAATGTCAGTACCAAGGCTGTATATTTTGACGCTGTTCAATGCTCTAACATTGAAAGATGTGTCAAATACTTTGTTCACCATGGGTTAAATATTACAAGCACAAATGTTAAATCATCCTGTTTTATTATCTTCCCACCTATAGCGCCCAGTGGGATTTTCACTGCAGTGAGCATTGACACAGTCAAGTCACTTTAACGAGGTTTATTATAGCCAACGTGGATCAAAAGTCTGTAAATGCAACACAGAGTTTAAACAACGCTGTCGCCTTAAATTCCCTCTGTAGGAAAAATCCCCCGGCTAAAGGCCCCGTAATGATATCAGTGGAGCAAACAACGTTACTGCGGTCATTAATTGCCCACACGGGTACGACGGGGAAATGTCACAAAGTCACATCGCAGCCTGACCCGCCGCTGCCCTCACACAGACGGTGGAAGAAATTTCCATTTTGTCACCAGCGAACTATATCTGAAGAGGAAACAGCGAGTGAGCAGGAGGAGAGGACGGACGCTGCTCGCTGTGGTCTGTGGAACGTGCGAGCTCAGGACAGACCGGGAGACAGAGCGGGGACGCTTGTCTAAACATTTTCACACTCCTCCCTCTCTCTCACCCACACTAGCTCCCTCTCTTTCTAAACAATGAGGCCGAGAAGAACGAGTGGATGGAGGGAGGAAGAGAGAGGAGGGATGGGATGGGATGGGGGGGGTACTGGCACCCTTTTTAATTCCACCGAAAGCTGTTCCAACAAAAGGGCCCTCACTCGGGAGCCGCCACGGAGCGGCAGCCAGCCAGGCCGGCTGAAAACAGGGTCGTGAGCAAAAGAATGAGAGCGACAGAGAGGGCGAGAGAATAAGACTGAGGGAGAAAGAATGGGTGAATAACAAGAATGAGAAAATGAAAGACTGAGCCGGGTATGAAAGGCTGGCTGGAAGTTTTCTCTCCACTCTGCATGGTGGTAAAAGTCAAACTACGGAGGGTGGCCACGTTGTGCGTGAGGGAGCTGGTGTGTAAATTTGTGAGCGATCTGCAAAGGCATTCACGACCCTGAAAGTTGAAAGCAAAAAAAAAAAAAAAAAACCTTCCTCCGACCATCCTTGGATCGGCTCCATTGTGATTCATGGCCCGCTCCTGTTGCTACGCTCCGTAATCCCTCTTCCCACTGACACCTGTTGCTGTAGAATCACTAAGGAATGCCAAGGTGTTAGCCATGATACGGTTCATTTCTCGAAATGTGATCTGGAATTTGCTTAGTGACCTGTTTCCTCAGAAGTGGAATGAGAAAAAAAAAAAGAAGAAAAAAAAAAGCGCTGACCAAGTGCAGACACATGCTCGCCGGTTCTTGGCAGGCAGAGTGATGAATTAAAACCTGGATTCTCGGCAAGCCGGACTGATGGAGCGTCTAACAGTCTAACCTCTTCCTCCTAATTTACACCTAGCTTCGTTTGAAAAGGTCCACACGGCGCACACGGCTGCACAACAGAGGGATGTGAAATTGTCTCCAAAAAAGGCGTATCCATGACAACCGGTTCCAAATCTTTGAGAGTGACCTACCAAGCCAACCTCTACCTCGGTCCGTAAGCGCTGCAAGAAACTACTCCTTTGACTGAACAAAAAAAAAAATACAGGCAAACAGCATTATGCAAGACCCTGCAACACAAAGTCCATCGCTCATCGCCGTCATTAACATTTTAATCCCCGATCGATAAGAACAGCCCGGAGGCGAGAATTAAAAAGAGACAAACGTACACATTAATGCAGACAAACAAAACGTGATGCAACGCCATGTCTGTCCATGAATCAGTGAGGAGGCCGTAATTAAGAGGAAAAGTTAACAGGATGTGATATTGTGCTTCTCTGGGTGAGAGTCGCCACCCCACACACACACACACACACACACACACACACACACACACACACACACACACACACACACACGACAGCCCAGACAATGACAAACAAATTGGGCCGAACACTAACAGCTCCCAGCATTACCATGCACTCTGTGCTGCTGGGAGTCATTAATAAGCTCTCAACGGGCATCAACGGTCGCTACTCGAGGGGATGATTATCATCCCATGCCTCACCAGGAGGAGCCATTGACATTTGAGTCTGGGGCCAACGCGCCTGAAAAGTGCAGGTCAGGACCCAAAACGGCTCATTTCTGGACCCCCACATGACTGCAGATTGTTTTGTTGTTGTTTTTTTTTAAATGGTGGTTCTCAGATTAAGAGGACTGTAGATTGCTTTTAATGTGAAGAGCCTGTTTTTCCGGGAAAATCCAACGGGTGAGGCATCGTGCACGCTCGCTCCGGAGAGAGCGACGTTATGGACTCCGGCCCAGGAGACCAAAACTACGGTGTCTCCCGTGTGCCTTCTGACCAAGGTCGGGAGGCTGAAGCAGGAAAAGTTAACACTAGGATGAACATCGGCCGGGTCTTCCATTCATGGAGGGACCTTCGTTTGGTAAGCTACCATTACTGCCAAGCATTTTATTCTGACTCTTACAAAGAGTCCCTTTAAATAAGCATCAGCATTCAGCATGGAGAACTTGTTGTACCTCTTTACCCCTTGCTCTTTCTGATCTGACTGCCGTTGTGTTTGGTTTATTGTATTGGGTTTGCCGATGACTTTCATTACCTGTTTTTAGGGTCGCCAAATACATTTCGCAGAATTTCTTCCGTAGTCTTTTATTTATCATTTCTATCTGCAGTACACCTCTGAGCCACACGAGGGAGCCTGAATGTTCGTATTGCTCTGATAATTCTACTTCTAACATTGAATCTAATATTAAAGGCTGGCATATATACATACATAGAGAAAAAGAGGAAAGTCTGTTAACTCCACCTACAACAAAGTTCATCAAACGTACGTCTCTTTGAAATGGTTGGTTTATCTATTCGATGCAGAAATGGCGGTTCAAATTCCCTTTCTCATGATTCATTATATAAGGCCTGTTGTGAACTGGGTCACGACGGCTCATCATTTTTGGCTGGACGGCAGACGGTCAGCCCTACAAACGCAAAAGTCCGTCACTGACTGAAGTTACACGAACGGTGTTAGTTCTCTTGTTTGTTTAGTTTCCTCGTTGGCCGGTGCTCTTTCAAAATGAAAAGGTGGGAACAGTCCTTTATGCAAATGAGCCCGTCCGGCTCACGAGACTTGGACCAAGCTGTGAAACTAGGCGATCTAGTTCTAAAATGAAATGAGATTCAGCCGTGGCATCTCAATGTCAATCATCTCAATCAAAATGTTTTCAGAGAGAAGTAGATTTATGTGGATTGTTTAGATGGAATAACAAAACGTTTACGAGCAGGCCGCCATGTTGTTTCCTGTTTGAATTGGCGAGCAGAAAAGCAGGGACCAATCAGGTGCGTTCCACGAGAGGGAACGTCACCGCTTCAACGGCCGGTGTGGAGTGGAGCAGCGCGTCTCCTAGTCAGAGAGTATAACAGCAAAGAGAAGAATCTCCGGAGTTCAGCCGCTGCTGCCATTTTGGACTGAAAACCCCTTATTATATTTGTAGTTTATTGTTCAACAAAGACCATCTCAGTAGAATATAACAAAAGAATAGAAATGATTTTGTTTAACTTTTGTACGGCCCGTTGTAGACGGACGTTTTACTGGCGTCTGGTAGTTGTTTTCAGTCCAAAATGGCGGAAGCGTAGCTTTACTGCTGAGCGCTGATGTTGCAATGGAACGAACAATTGACTTTCACTTCTTGGTAATATACGTTCTTTGCCCTAGTGTCCTCGCTGGACCTGGTGGACATGTCCCGCTGCATTTAACATTATAGACAACGACCACAGACTGACCATACACGGTTCTTCTTAAAACACTGTTTTAAAGCACGAACGCTTTGGGGAAATGTCTTATAATAATAATGTTTGCAAAGTTCCTTATAAACAAGACCACAACTAAAATAATAAAAACGTTATATATTAAAACACATCATTAAGCCCATACACATAGGATCCAGCTGCTTAACACAGTCATTGGCATTCCAACCCAGCGATGATACCTATGAACAGCTCTCAAGGCAACAATGACAACCCCCTCCCTCAACCCTCTCCACACACACACATAAGATCACTTCTCCTGAGACACACTACTTGACATTTAGTCTTTCTGCCATCATTCACAATGGGGCTGGGACCTCTGCTCCACAGACTGGGTTTTAAACATGGCAGAGGCTCTAAATCATTTCCAACCCCGGGGTCAGGCGGCTGCGCGGGGTTAAAAAGGAATTTATGCAAAGTGAGAAAAAAAAATGTGTTCGTTAAACTGAGAAAATTACTGGCATTTTTATTCAAACTGCCCTTTGCTTTTGAAATAATGGGAGATTCAGCCTCCAGGCTTCTTCCAATAAATGAATCAACTAAAACACCCTGCAAAGAGAAAAATTGAAATAATTGCACTGCTGCCTCAAAGGCCAAAAGCACACCACTGGCTGAACCGGGCAGCTCACAGATGTCTTGAACTCTATGCTTGTTGAGGTGTGTGATTTATAATTACAGCAGTAAAATTAGACACTTTTTTATTTAAAGGGGACATATCATGCTCATTTCCAGGTTCATACTTGTATTTGGGGTTTCTACTAGAACATGTTTACACGCTTTAATGTCGAAAAAACACCTTATTGTTCTCATACTGTCTGTCTGAATATATCTGTGTTCATCCTCTGACTGAAACGCTCCGTTTTAACGCCTGTCTCTGATTGGCTTGAGAGAAAAATATGGTGCACCTTTGCAAAGGTAGTTCTCAAGCTGTGGGCGGTGATATTCTAATGAGATTGCATGTGACATAGGAAGGAGCAACCCGATATCACGCGAACGCGTGTAATAGACCCGCCCATCCAATACGTATAGAATAAGTACGTAAAGTCCTGTGTTTGTTGGACCCATCCACCTCCCATCCCGCCCGCCATAACTAATTCAACTCGTTCTCACTCCCAACTCGTCAAATACCGCCGCTTGGTCATCATAAAAACTGACGCACGGCGGTACCCTTTATAGACAGTATGTGACGAACCGGGCTTTCAACTAACTAACTAACTAACAACGTAAACCCACCCGAGGCGTTATTCAACGTTTATTAGCAAGTGACGTAGTAGTCATATCCTGAGAGTCCGTTCAGGGCGAGCAGGACCTTTGTTCGTGTCCCAAGTGAAACTAAACGTAATTTTTTCACGTCAGTCTTAAATCATGGGACTCGTCGGTATCATCAGGCCGTGAGTCACGTGAGCCGCTAGTCAGTGAAGTTAACGTCAACAACGACCGTTTCCTAAACCTAACTTCCTGTGAAAACAGAAGTTTATTTTGAAACTATGCGTGTACCCGTAACACTGACTGGGTCGTCTTATTTCACAGTTTGTAGGTCGATAGGTACTCCAGACATCCAAATGTATGAGCACAAGCACTGAGAAAATGAGTTTTTTATGATATGTCCCCTTCTGCTTCCAAAGCTTCTTCATCACAACACAGGTCCATACCGGCGCTGCGGCACCGGCTACACAAATATGCAAACAACAAACAGCAACATGGCCCAATGATGAGTCATTAATAAGAGCTCTCGATAATCAGGCTGCGCTGCTCTGAGTGCGATAATCATCGGCCGCCTGCTCTCCAAGTGATAAGCTAATCAGCCCTTCGTCTCCACCGAGCCGTCGAGGGGACTCATCATCATTGACATTTCAGCACAGAATCAGGCCTGTAGAGACGAGCACAGGAGGGATGGGGGGGAGTGGTGAGGAGGGGGACACCTGAAGTGACTTAATTATCATTGCTGTGGGATGATATCCTCTCAACTCCATTTTGCCCGTTTGACTGAAGGTTAACGTTCTTTTAACATAAAGTTTCACTGCTGCCGTTGACCTCTCTTTCAGAGCGCTCGTTTACTTCCCTCGTAATCTAAAAACACACAGATCATCCATCTACACACACAAAACCACACAAAAAAAGTTTTGTATGCCTGGACAATCGTGGTAAATCAAGCGTATACTTTTTCAGTGTCAGTAACTCACCGGCTGAGCAGCTAGAAATGTGAGCGCGGATGGTTTTTCCCACCGAGAAGACAGTTCTGTTGTTGCACGTTCAAATTAATTCCTAACCTGTGGGGATACTGTCACGACAATCTGACAGCTTTTTAACAATACAAGCCTGATGTAGCGGAGTCTCAGCTGAGTATCTGTCATCCTCACACACCAACCTGCATTGCATTGCTTACAGCACTGGGCTTCTCTAGCACCTCAGTCCTCAGTTTTTGGGCCTTTACACCGGGGTGTTCCCGTTCTCGTGGCTTACACCGCTCCGAATATGCACGGGGAGAGAGAATGTCATCACAAAGCAAATTCCAATCAAGGTTAAATCTTCCTCCCGTCTTGTACACTTAGTCAAAATCACTTAGAGTGTTATGCAACAGATGCTACGGCAAAATGCAAAGCGGGGTCTCTCTGCGGCTCTCGGCCTTGAAATAACTCGCCCTCCGTTCGCTTTGATCTCAGAAGCATGTCTCCGAGACGACACATCCCCCCCTCTATCCCCCCCTCCGCTCCATAATGACCCATCTTCTTTTTCCTCGGTGACAATTTGGGGACAGCCCTGACAGATGATACTAGTTACACCCAGGTGAAAACAACAGGCTGACAGATTCATGCTGACAGAGCAGGTTCACAGATTTTGATGCCGATCACTGTTGCCTGACTGCCTGCTGTTGTTGTTACGGATTTTGTAGCTGGTCCCCAGTTTGGAGGCGGGGGGGGGAGAAAACAGTGAAAATTGATTTTGTTGGGAGTTTGAGCACGTCCGCGTTACTCAGTAGTGCATCTTAGCGACGCCATCATCGCTTGTGGTTATGGTTATCTCCATATCTATCACTGTAATGCTCTTATTTGGACATAAAGTGTTGCAATCATTAGCAAGTTTAGCGACACCTCTTTTGGTTTATGGTGTAATACGTCCTCAATGTTCCTACTGCGTATCTGCATTAGTGAGTTCAGCGTTATCTTATTTATGGTAACTCATTGAGTATCAATAGTACCCATCAGGATGCATTCATTGTGTTGCTCAAAATAAGTAATCTGGCAAAAATGTTGGTAATTTTTTTTGTACCTCTTAAGACATTATAATATTCATACAGTGTCTTGCATTGTGCTTGCATCACTTGACAGTAAGTTTAGAGCAGAGCTCAACAGATTATCAGCAGGCCGATGCTATCAGCCAGTGCTGCCTTATCACGCACACACATCTTGTACAGTGGCAGACATGGAAATAGAAATTGCAGAAATTATTTTTTACCCTTATTTTAATTAATTTTAAGTTATTTTTATTGATAATCTTTATTTATACTGCTTTAATATTGAATACTCCCATCTTATCTTTATGATGTTTACAACTTTAAAGGGGACATATGCTCATTTCCAGGTTCATATTTGTATTTTGGGTTTCTACTAGAACATGTTTACACGCCTTAATGTTAGAAAAACACATACTGTTTGTCTGGATCAACCTGTATTCACCCTCTGTCTGAAACGCTCCGTTTTAATATCCCGACACCAAGCCGACGGTCGACCGTCGGACAGTTTGGACCCGTCAGTGAGCGTCTGTCGGCCTAGTTTTTGCGGCGTGTCCCGCACTGTCGGCGGAGGTTTTTCAGCCAATTCAGCATGTTGAATCGGCGGCAAAGCTCGCCGGTGAGAGAAATCACTGATTGGCGTTTCAGCTTAAACGAATCAGTGCTCGATGAAGAGAAACGGAAGCTGGCCAACAAGTCAAGTCAACACAGAAGGCTCTTCTCATTTTTCATCATCTCATCTGATCATTCCAGATATTTTCACAGCGACATGGACATCTGGAATGAAGCTAAGTGGCGAGTGAGAGTGGTGTGGAAATGGTCGGCAAACGGCGCTTTGTTTCATGTACGTATCATAACAACAGCTTGTATATCCGCCGTTCTCGGTCTTCAGGTTTCCCTTTTTGAATGATGAAAACAGACTAACATCACCTGCTGGTGTGGAGAGTTATTTCCTCTCACACAGGTGCAGAACGTACGTGCTAACTGGCCGTTGGCTGTAGTCTTTGCAGTGTGTTCAAGTACAACTTGTCGGCCGAGACAAAGGCGACGTAGGCGACGCAACAGTAGCTCTGAGAATATCTAGTGAATGTTCAGTGGACGTTTGGTCAGAAATAACTGCTGCAGCTCCTCCAGACCAACAGAGGTTTCCCGTGTCTTGTGAAGTGACGGGGCTCCGCAGAGAGAAACGTTATCGTCTCCGACCAAAACTCCGGTGTCTCCCCTGTTCCCTCCGGCCGCGGTCAGAGACGACAACGTTTCTCTTCCTGCTTCAGCTGAAAAGCCAACACTAGGATCAGCATTGATTCATGAAGAGACCTTGGTCTGGTCAGCTAACATTACTGCCAAGCAGCTGAACTATAGAGTGATATTGTGCTTTTAGCTGACGTGTGTCGCCTCACTGTGTTGAGCGATGCTCCTTCATGTCTATGTAGAGCGAGCAAGTGCGAGCCCGACGCTGACTTTCGTTGACTTAACGGCCACAGGTGTCGCTGTTAACAAGACATTTCGTTAAGTTACAAATAGTCCCTTTAATGGGTTATTTTAAAAAAATTATGTTTCTGTATAAATAATAAAAAATAAAGAATATCTGCCCATTTTTATTTATTTTACACTTAAATATCTATCAGGCTTTATGCATTTATGGTTCATCTTAAATAAACAGTCTATATGTGCATGCAGGACTGTAGCTACAGAGGTGAAACACTGAGGTTTTGTTTCTACCGCTGTGTATCTCCAGCATCTTCCATTTATTCCAGGATCAGTGTAGTGGATATTCATTAAGAGCTCTCAGCACTCATTGTTGAAGGGCCACCTGAAGAGCATTTCTCATTTCCTGCAGAGCCCGTGTTTCCCATCAGCACCCTGTTGCTCTGCAGAACGAGCACCAATTCCAGCCATTAATCTCAATGGTTAGTAATTACACCTGCATGCGGCTGGTTGAAGGAGCGCGCGCCTCAACCACTTCCCTGCGACACCTTTCCCCCAACAGGTAAACACAGATTACAGGTCAGCCGTGCATGCTGGAAGGGTTCGGAGAGGCTCAGGGCGGATTAGCTTTTCCTGAACAGGAATTAGGACAAAAACAACACACACACACAAACCAGGAGCCACACCTCGAGTATCATGGCGCACCGAAACTCCACACACACACACACAGATAGCAGAAGTGTGCTTAAACCATAAACTTTTACAACAGGTGAGGAGGACAGAGACAGAGTGAGACCTGCAGCAGGGTGTCAGGACACGGCTGGGAGAGCTGCTGCACGGTCAGGTCGCACAGAGAGGTAGAGAGGAAGCTGGAGAGGCTTCTGGTGTGAATGAAACATGAAACACAGCTCGGTGTGGTTTTGTTTTACCTTGAGCTGAGAGGAGAATCACTGCTGCTGCTGTCACAACCAGCCAAGAAGCGGTCCTCACCGGAGACACCGGTGCGTAATCTCTCGCCATTCTTCTTCTACAACAGGAGACGAGGTGGACGGAAATATCCACAACAGCTCCAGATTATTCCTTCTCTCTCCGATCAGACAAGAAAACTTCCAGTTTCAGTTCAGACCGCCTGGGTTGAGACGAGCCAAGTTCTTTCTCCCCTGTCTCTCTCTCTCTCTCTCTCTGAAATCTGGACCGCGGTTAGTTTCTCTCCCTGTCTTCCTGTCCGTGTGTGAGACTGACAGCAGGAAAAGGGGCTGGACCGCAGTGCGCACAGGTAGAGTAAAGGAGCTGTGTGTCTGTGAGGAGGAGCGAGGCTGGGTGTAAAGTGTGGACGGAGAGTCGGAGTGTGTAGAGAGTCTGTGGAGCTCCGTGTGTCTGCTGCTGCTGCTGGAGCAGAGAGAGAGGGAGTGGGGGGGAATATCAGAGTGATGTCAGCAGAGCGTCACCAAGAGGACTTGAGCCGTAATAGTGAACCCTGAAGCAGCCACAGAGGCGCGCTGGAGAGGCTCACAGCCGGACACCAAACACCTGACTGCACATTTATTAGTTTATTTAGTTATTTTTATTTATTTATTTAACTTTACCTCAGAATTTTACTTAAATCTGCATAGGCAGAAATCTTTTGGCATCATTGGGGAAAAAAATCCATAATAAGCTTTCAGCATATTTTAATTCAAGTATTTTGAATTCAGGACTTTTACTTGTAATTCTATACAAATATCTGAGTATATCTGAATTGGTACTTTTATTTTTATATAAT
>CAKAOI010033867.1:2033-18005 GCA_916701655.1 Sebastiscus albofasciatus
GGGGGGCTTCTACAGTCTGAGCTGTGATTGGCTGAGGATTTGGCATTTAAAGAAAACAACCTGAAACGTCATCATTCAGCTGGTGTTGCACGGTATACAGATACTAGAAAGGTATCACGATACTCTGACATTAAAAACGGTCCGATACCCCGTTTTATTAGTACTTTAAGAATGACCGTGTTTTAATACGAGAGGACGCCATCAGGACATTAGGAAGTTCTAACGCTGCTGCTGGTGGTATAGTGATAACCAGAAGGATGGAGTCAACAAGAGAAGATTAAAACAGGTCATGAACCACAGTCCCGCTCTGAGCCGGTGTCTCTATCGGCTGAACTCCATTAAAGGAAACAAAGAAGTAGCAGCGCGGCTCCGATTACCGATCAAATGTACCGACGACATTAGATTCACCATCTTTTCTGAAACTGTCCAAACATCTCCTTTAATTCGGAAAACACATAATCCACCAAAGAGCTCGTGTTAAAGTGATATTTACCTCCGCCAAGGCCGAAGACCGAGGAAGGAGGTTATGTTTTCTTTGATTCCAATCAGCCAGAACATCGTTAAGACCTCTGGGTATAACTCTCTCTCTCTCTCATCTGCAACCGCTTATCCCGTTAGGGGTCGCGGGGGGGCTGGAGCCCATCCCAGCCGACATTGGGCGAAGGCGGGGTACACCCTGGACAGGTCGCCAGTCCATCGCAGGGCTGACACATAGAGACAGACAACCATTCACGCTCACATTCACACCTACGGGCAATTTAGAGTCAACAATTAACCTAACATGCATGTCTTTGGACTGTGGGAGGAAACCGGAGTACCCGGAGAAAACCCACGCTAACACAGTGAGAACATGCAAACTCCACACAGAAGGGCCCCAAGTCAGATTCGAACCTGCAACCCTCTAGCTGTGAGGCGCCAGTGCTGACCACTGCACCACCGTGCAGCCCCCTCTGGGTATAACTGTGCTGGGAAAATGCAAACATCCTGCACATTCCTAAGGTCGTGACAGGTGACACTCATTGCCCTTAAAGCCTAGTTGTGTTTCTGTGTTGCATACTTAGTCACGAACTTGTAGCGCCTCTTTGAGGACGAGTAACCCTGAAAAGGACAGAAGTGTCAGTCAGACAGACAATGAGAGATGTACGACTGTGAGCACGCAAGAAAGGGTATAAATGTCACGAAACGGAGAGACTCGGGGCTCTCGGCCCTGAACATTTATGTTGATGGTTGTTTACCCACTTGCAAGTGTTTATCAAACCTTCAAAAGACTCTCTCTTGATTTTCGAGGCCTTCTTCACAGAAATTGCCTCCACGATTTGGTGTCAGAAGTGAAGAACTCGACGTGAAACGACAACGTACTCAGTGCTGAAGGGGTAAGGCGCCATATCCTGTACCTCCCCTACAAACACAGGCTAGAGAAGTGGGACCCCGCCACAATAACACATACGCAGTGTGACTGATGACGCGTTGATGACGCATGACCCCGCCTCTTTCCTTCAGAGAGAGAGCGGGGGGGCGGGGTGGGGGGGGAAACAACTGTAGATTCAGCGTTTTTTCACATTAAAGTCGGTGAAATTCCAGTTGAGTTGGACCAAAGCTCACCTGGTGATTGTTGGAAAGAGTTGAGGTGAGGTTTATTTAGTTTCTGACCAGTTTGAATGGAGTGTTTTACGATGCTCCGCTGCGTACAGCTGATCTCAACATGAACACAAATACACGTGGATGATGGCGCCAACTGAACGGAGAGGGTGGGTGGGGGGGCAGAGGTCTGCGCTCTCCGCGTGCCACTCTAGTTTTACCGTGTGTCTCTGTAACGTCTCCCGTGCTGCAGTACCGCTCTCCACCTGAACTGAACGCTGTTTCAAGACTTTATTGATCCCCGGGGAAATTACAGTCGTTCCAATTAAGAATTTAAATATATATAAGCATAGAGAAGATTTCTGCACACCATTTCATATCTTTAATGACTAAAAGCTGATTTAAAGTTCCATGTGCTGTTATCTATTATTCCATTACTCCTCCTGATGTCTCGGTATATCGTATCGAAGTCAGATTTTTAGTCTCATGACAACACCGTGTTCAACCCTCGATCTTAAGAGTCTCCATGGAGCTCTCTGATTGGTTGTCTTCATGTTACTGCCGCGTCTCATTGTCTTCCACGGTGTGTCCGATAAAACACAGCGAGCAGAGCCACATGGTCTGAGCTGCTTCTGCACGGGCCTTTAAATGTCAGTCTCTCTGCACCGTCTCCACATTACATTTGATTGAGACATTTAGCAGAAAGGATAAAAATAGCTCTCTGACCTTCTGAAAGTGTTTTTAGTAGAAAACAAACACACACCAACACATAATCTAATATGTCGTGATGTCTTATCTCTCCATGTCGTTTCTCTAAATGTCATTTCACTGGTAGCCGGTCCATGTCGGCCTCCTCCTGCGTCCGATTGGTGTCTGAGATAAGACACCAGTTGTTATCGCCTCATCTTCTAACTAAACGACAGCATGCGTCTGTTGGCTTCTTTTTCCTAAATCTGCAGAAATGTTTAACGCTGCTAATATTATAACACTAGAGGATGGGGAAAGCTGAATCATCATACTTTGTAAAAGATTAGTGATGTTTTCTTTTTAATTTAAAAGGGACATGTAATGTTTTATTCTTCTGCTGAATATAATCCATCAGTCTGATTTCCATAGATGTATTTTGTATACAGTTCCCTTTGTCAACATCTTATTTTGAAAAGCGGACGTGTCTACTTCCTGTAACTTCTCCAAGGTGGTCTCTAGCTCTCCCGTCAGCTCCGTTCTCTTTATCCATCATGGTCAGCTCCATCGGGGCCGTTTCAATCCAGAGAACACAAATGTCAGTATCTGGGTGCTCTACAGTCGTAGCGTCGGCCCGTTTGACCACGGAGACGAGAGCGACAGCCGGCTCGACTGCCACGTTACCTCCATACCATAACGTTACCACCGTACCATAACGTTTCCTGTCCGTGACAGAGTTAGCATGCAGCTTTAGCTCTGCTCTGTGTAGCTCTGCTTTTCCTGTCAACGTGTGAAACCCAAATTGTTTCCATCCTTTGCTGGATGTGTAGTGTTTACCACGCTGGAGTTAACATGTGAGGGTGCAGGTCGTATCCACGACGACCCTCCAACGCTTTATACTTTGTTCTTTAGGCAGAAGAAAAGTCTGGCAAAAATAAAATCCAAAAAATGTTCTAAAAAATGTCTGAAAAATTACCAGAAAAAAATCTGAAACATGTCCAAAAACTGTACGAAAGTAGGCCGAAGAAAGGCAGAAAAAAGTCTGATTTATTGTCTAAAAAATATGAAAAATAAATCTGAAAAAAAGTAAAAAGGTCGAAAAATGTCCCAAAAAATGCACGAAAGTAGGCCGAAGAAAGGCAGAAAAAAAGTCTGACATATGTCCAAAAAAAGCCAAAGGTAAGTCTAAAAAAGGCAGAAAAATGTAAAAAAAACCCCACAAAATGTCAGAAGAAAGGCGGACATACATCCGAAAACATTTGAGGTTTGAGGTTTGTTTTGGTTGACAGATACGGAAAGGATATGATGTCACGTTACTCAGACTACCACAATAAAAGCGTTAACTTCCCCTAACTTCCTCCACATCGACTCAACTGGAGTAAATCCATCTGTATGTACTGAAATGTGAGAAGACTCCCTCAACCCTCTCGCTCCATCGTGGTTCAGAAAAACACCGTCTCTGAGGGTCGATGAAAGCAGCAGCAGATCTACGCCTGCACCATGTGACCCCGTCTGAGGACCAGGGCAGCCATAGCGTGCACACACACACACGCACACACACACACACACACACACACACACACACGTACTGTAACGCTGAGTGGAAGGGATGTCTGATCTGCTAATTACGACTCTGCGGTCTCGGCAGCTCTGTGACCGGAGGCCAGGAAGCCGTGTTCTTAATTGGTCGGCTTTTACGTAACACAGCAGGCGAGCTGAGAACGACCAGGCGGACCAATGAGAAACCGGGAAACTACTGGTGTGATATAACTTCCACTTCAGAGGGTTTGGGAGGAGAGGAAGAGGAAGAGGAAGAGGAAGAGGACGAGGAAGAGGAAGAGGACGGAGTGGAAATGAGGAGCTCTCTTCACCCGCTCATCTCGGAGGATGTCCGATCGATGGTGATCTGATTTGTGGAGCTGAGGATGAGGAGAGGAGAGAAGCACCGTCACTTTAAGTGAATCAGCCGTTATAACGGAGACAGATAGACACACAGAGGACGAATAAAGACTAGGAAGCTACGAGGGTTCGTTAGAGACTCAGGAGACAGACATCGGTTTTAAAATGTGTTTATCTCTGAGAGAGAGAGAGAGAGAGGAGATAGGAGGAGAGGAGAGGAGTTAGGAGAGGAGAAGAGTTAGGAGGAGAGGAGAGGAGAGGAGATAGGAGGAGAGGAGAGGAGTTAGGAGAGGAGAAGAGTTAGGAGGAGAGGAGAGGAGAGGAGATAGGAGGAGAGGAAGGGAGAGGAGAGGAGTTAGGAGATAGGAGGAGAGGAGAGGAAGGGAAAGCTAGCCTCGGTGTGTTCCCGTGTTGGTGCATCATTATAGAGCGGATAGTTTGTTGCTGCTGAAGGAAACTACGTCGTTTAGTTTCCTGGTTCAGCAGAATGTGAGCAGATCTGTGATGTGACAGGAAGTGAGAGGAGACGGCGTTTCTCTGAGTCCACCATGTTTCTCCTCTCAACATGAAAACATGGAGCGACAGAATATGAAAGAAAAGGAGCTTCTCTCCTCCTCCGGCAGATAAACTCTCACTACTGAATGCAAGAGTGATAGAAAGAAAAGGATGAAGAGTAGAGAGGAGGGTAAGACGAGAGGAGGAGGAGGAGGAGGAGGAGGAGAGTCTTCTTCTTTATTTAATCCCATACAAGTGTTGATGATAATAATAATAATGGAAGTCTGATGAGTAACAGGGATCATCCCGTCTGAACTGAGCTCGTCCTGACACACAATAAGAAGAAGAGGGATTCCTCTCCTCTTCTGACACCACGACTTGGTGCAAAGAAGGTGAATACAGAGAGGAGGAAGAGCTGGATGATGAAGAGGAAGCTCGTTTTTCTGCATCTATGTTCGTCTCCTCTGAAGTCGTAAAGAAATACCAGATCACCAGCAGATAGAGCTGCACAATTCATCCCATATTAATCGCCATCACGTCAAACTCGTCTGTTGATTTGGGACCCTGATTGCAGGCGTCGTGCGCGACCTTCGGTACTGTAGAAAAAGAGTACCGTCACCTTTTTAGAATTTCGGCGTCGGCTTGGTACCGAAGTGTCGGTTCTGGTGACATCATGCACACAGCGGCAGCCTGACAGAAACTCTCCTGAATGTTTGATTTTTTGATTTTGCTTTCAAAGTTCACCATATTTATGTATTTAAAATGTTTAAAAAAACTTTAAAATGTAGCCTTCAAAATTAAGGGTGAATATTCTCGTATTTTTTAATATCGCAGAAAAATAATAATAATGCAATGTCATTTTTTTTCAACATTGTGCAGCCCTAATTTATACATTAGCAGGAATGTAGCGCAATACAAATATATATATATATATATACATATATATATACATATATATATGTATATGCAATACAAATATGTTGTTGCTAAAATCAATTAATAATACAGCTTGCAGGTCGTATCCACGACGACCCTCCAACGTTTATACTTTGTTCTTTTGGCAGAAGAAAAGTCTGACAAAAAAAAATCCCCAAAATGTTCTAAAAAATGTCTGAAAAATTACCAAAACAAACATGTCCAAAAACTGAAAAATATCTGAAAACCAAAAATAAATCTGAAAAAAAGTCTGAAAATGTTTAAAAAAAGGTCGAAAAATGTCCCAAAAAATGCACAAAAGTAGGCCGAAGAAAGGCAGAAAAAAGTCTGACATATGTCCAAAAAATCCAAAGGTAAGTCTAAAAAAACCCTCAAAAACACAAAAAGGCAGAAAAATGTCAGAAAACAGGCTGAAGAAAGGCGGATAATGCAATGTCATTTTTTTCCAACATTGTGCAGCCCTAATGTATACATTAGCAGGAATGTCGCACAACATAAATATATATATAAATATATATATATATATATATGCAGTAAATATAGGTTGTTGATGATAAATAATCATGCAGCTTTACAGCGGACAATTATTTTCCAAAAATGTCTCAAACAACAGAAGATTATTTCCACCTAAAGGTTTGATATCTTAAAGTTCAGATTAAATATAATAATAATCACAGAGAAATGTGACAGAAATATCCTGCAGCTCTGAATGACATCACTATTTCTCTTTAAAGTGACACTTCTGCCACCCGCAGAAACAAAGAATCCAGCTATGAGATCATCCCCCTCTCCTCTTCCTCCTCTAGTCCTAAAAAAAGAAATCACCCTCCTCCTCCTCCTCCTCCTCCTCCTCCTCCTCTTCCTCCTCCCGGTAAATATGCCCGTTAACGGTACTCAGGACATTCAGGCTGACAGGAGGCTCACCGCTTTGAAGAGGAACAAATGATCACATTCTGGTCCGGCTGCTGGATTGTATTGTCTGCAGCAGCTACACCTTGTTAGTGACAGAAAATTAGAGACCCAGCTTGACAATTAGTCACGTTAAAACAACAGAAAATCAGGCTGTCGCTTAATTCTGGAAAGCATGAAATAACCTCAATGAATAGGGGTGGGAGAAAAAGTCAGTTCACCTACGGTATGTATCGGGACTCAGTTTTGATGTTTTAATGCCAGGATGGATATATTTGCTTCATCTGAGTCTCTGTGGAGGTAGGAGATTACCGCTTTTATTGTGGTAGTCTGAGTAACGTGACGTCATAACCGTTCCGTATCCGTCAACCAAAACAAACCTCAGAGAGTCTAAAACGTTGGAGGGTCAGCGTGGATATGACCTGCACCCTCACATGTTAAATCCAGCGTGGTGAACACTACACATCCAGGAAAGGATGGAAACACTTTGGGTTTCACACATTGACAGGAGAAGCAGAGCTAGACAGAGCAGAGCTAAAGCTGCAAGCTATCTTCTAAAAACGGCCAAAATACGTCCGAAAAAAAGCCGAAATATGTCTGAATTCTTTTTTAAAAGGCTGAAATATGTCCGAAAAAAAGGCAGAAAAAATGCCTAAGTATGTCCGAAATATGGCCCAAAAAATGTCCAAAAAAGGCCGAAATATGTTCAAACTGAAGTCAGAAATATGTCTGAAAAAGGCCAATACATGTCTGAATAAAGTCTGATAAATGTCTGAAATATCACATTTTTACTGGATTCATTTAGAGATTTAACAAAGTAAAAGTCCCTAGAAGAACAAAAAATACTATAATATTGAATTGTAATACTTAAAAATTGCAGTATATATGGAATTGGCTGGACCCAGAATCAGGTTTGTATATTTTCTGTTGACGTCCCTTCACGTTACAGTCTTTAGTTGTTCCAGTTAGCCGGTTATTGTTTGTAATTCCGTTCATGCATCTGGACTTTTGGACTGTTTGGAACAAGTCACCCAGTAAAGAGCCTTCTTCAGCCTCTGAGCAGCGTTTTAATAGATAGTCGTCGCTACAGGAACAAATAGAAGTCCTTTTAGGCGTGTTTAGTTCCTCCCCTCGTCGTGTGCAGCGCTCTGCTCCGTCTGAGAACGTTCACCACCGTTAACGGCTCAGCGTCACGGAGAGAGAGGATGATGGAGCTCCTGCTGAGCTGGCTTGTTTATGTGCTGCTGACAGTGGTGTCATTGTGAGCTGCAGCGTGTCGGGGGGGTCGCTGGTGGTGGCGGTGGTGGTGGCGGTGGTGACGCCTACACACCGACTCAAACTGCACATTCCTCTCAACAACAACACCAGACAGAAACCAGACAGACAGAAACCAGGGAGACAACAGAGAGGATCCTCCGTCATGACGATCACTAGGATCCTCCTGTCAGTGAGGGGTTCCTCGGGCATGATATGAAATCCCTACTACAGTAGCTGTCCTGTAACCTCTGACCTCTGACCTCTGATGTGAAGAGAGGGCTGAACTCATGCATTAGAACTCTGGCTGACAATCGCAAATGAATCCCACGTGTGTTATCCGTTCTAAATGTTCCTACTTGGTGAGTCGTTCTTGTCGACTTTGATGAATTTGCACAGAATGTGTCGGCGTTGTTCGGCAGCCGATGAGAGGAATCACGGAGGCTGTGAAGGAGAGAGGAAAGGGGGAATATTCAGCTTTTGTCTCACAGGAGGAAAGAAAAGAAAAGAGGTGGAGGGAGAGTGTGATGATGGAGAGGATGTGTATAAAAGAGTCCGTCAACAGAAGGGTGAGTGTGAATGAAGCAGGGAGCTATAAATCTATAAATAGTGAGAGTGTCTCTGAAGACGTGGTGGAGGAATCACCTCTGCAGCCTCCGGCACAGGCAGACAGGAAGTGGGCTGAATGGGGAGAGCTCGGCTCATTGTGTGGATTTACATACAGCTGGATGTGCGTGTGAATGCTGCTTTTTGATTTTCTTAATGCACAAGAAGGCGGGTTGAGTGGTAGAGCGGCTGCGAGGTAGTAAACAGACAGACGGGATCTTCTTCTCATTATTTAAACTACGTTAGCTGAAGATGATGTCAGAGAGGAGAGATGACATGTTGGTGCTGCTGAGGTTTAACAGATCCAGGTCCACCTTCAGAGGCAGAGCCGGCGTTACAGAGACAGGAAGTTGCCTCCCGTCTATCGCTCACTTGAGCGGAGGAGTTGTAGCCTCGGAGCATTTATTCACCCACAAATAAACTGTACACACACACGGCCTGCTACACCTACGTTCACAGCTAGAACGCCACCGACAACACACACACGGCCTGTTGGGAACTCGCTGAAGTCACGCCACGCTGACAGAGCGGGCTACAGTGTGGGACTACAGCGAGCATGGAGCCTCCGGCAACGCTAGAGCTGCTAACGTAGCACAAACACACACACTGTCTGTTGGACACTCGCTAAAGTTCCTCCGGGCAGACACACAGCTGACAACCTGCTGAACTGAACTAAATGTGCGATGGAGACTTTTACTGGGAAAGTGGCTGCATGTCCGCGACACTACACGCAGCATCGTGGCTGCTGAGTTAACGCTCCCGGACGGTGAACTGGAGACTCAGTTGTCCGTCTCCCTCAGCAGGACTGATCCTCTCTGAGTCTCTGAGAGCTCCGTTACTGATCCTGGCTCTGGTGTGTGTGTGTGTGTGTGTGCGTGTGTTTGTGTGTGTGTGTGTGTGTGTGTGTGTGTGTGTACATGCTTTATTGATTGACTGTGGCTGGATGTCTGTGTTTCAGCTGTGTGTGTTTAACAGAGGGAGTGTTGGTGGTGTTGATAGTCAGCTCACTGTCACTGACACCATGTTGGCTGCAGTGATACTCACACACACACACACACACACACTGGACTCTGAGCAGCTGTTGGACTGAGCAGGTCTCCTTGGCCTCGGGGAGCTGCAGAGTGACAACACACACTCATCAGCCTCTGAGGTGCTGACAGTCCTCCTGTAGAGACAACCAGCTAAACGTCAGACAGCCCCTCACCGGTAAACATGACGTGGACAAAATGATAGAAACACTTGTTAGAAGGGGAGGGAATCACCAGAGGCCCCATGATACGATATTATCACCATGCTGGTGATATGCTGAGTGTCAGACCTTTAAGAACTGTAAGTGATGCAGTCTGTCAACATCTGTTTTATCTAATCTAATCTGATACTGTTTACATTCACACATCTGGAGGTCAGAGGTCAAGGGACCCCTTTGAAAATGGCCATGACAGTTTTTCCTCTCCAAGATGTAGTGTAACTTTGGAGCGTTATTTAGCGTTTTTCCCGACAAGATAACAAGATTAGGTTTTCTAGTTTCTAGAGCTGTCAAAGTTAACGCGATAATAACACATTGAAAACGCAAATTGGTTTTAAAGCCACTAATTTCTTTAACACAACGTGTGATTTTTAGGTTGTAGCGGCTCAGTTTTAAAGCAGATTCACTGCTTTGTTCTCACTAACGCCGCTCCCTCTCTTCATTCACTCTATAGCTTTAAATTACTTTAACGCATTAACGCGATTTGCATTTTTGAGGTTGTAGCATGCTCGGTTTTAAAGCTAAAGTGAAGATACGGGTATCATATGAAACTATAAAACCTGATGAATCCATCGGTACCAAACATGTCGTACTAGCTCGTCATGAAGGAGGTTAAATAACGCTCCAAAGTTACGCTACATTTTGGAGAGGAAAAACTGGCATGGACATTTTCAAAGGGGTCCCTTGACCTCTGACCTTCAGATGTGTGAGTGTGAATGGGTTCTATGGGTACCCACGAGTCTCCCCTTTACATCACACTTAATATCTGTCTTTTTTGTGTGTGATTCTCACTTAAATGTCGATGCCTGAAAGAGAGACGTATAAATATAACTCATCACTAGAAAGAGTGACGTTTTCCTGCCAGGATAGCTGTCGTGTTTTAGTGGAAAGACCCAGACTGTGTACAAAATTGTGATATTTTGGCTCTTCGGTTATCCTCGGTGAAACCATCGCAAAAAAACTAAATTCTCGCTGTCCTTTCCCGTCATATTTCACTACCGATTTCAATGCCCGAGGCAGCCTGCTGGGTGCCGATACTTCTGCTTCTTCTCATTTTAAAGATATTTTGTTAACGCAGTCCGGCAGAATTCAAAAGAAGTCTGAGCCGTGACGCCGACTGCGAAATCTCTATCTGCCGCTCCACGTCTGCAACAGAACAGGAAGCTCTCTGGACTGAAGGATTATGGGTAGTAAACATGTGACGTTACAGTGGAGCATTTTACAGATCTATAAATAAACAAACACACATGTAGGCGTCTTCTCTCAGATGTGTAACGTTGAAGTCATTCAGCAGACAGGTTCAGATTTATTCTTTAAGATGGAAATCCCTCCATCCTCCTCCTCTTCCTCCTCTTCCTCCTCCTCTTCCTCCTCTTCCTCCTCCTCCTCCTCCTTCTATTCCCTCTCATGTCGTCTGGCAGCCAATCAGAGCGCGGCGGCTGGCAGTAGGTTTGTATTTGGGTCACAACAGCAGGATGCCAAGTCAGCTAACTGAGCCACAAAGCTGCTTGTGGAGACGACTGACACAGAACTGCTCAGTGAGTGAAACCCGTCCTCAGACTGGGAGGGAACTGGGAGGTGCAGTACTGTATGGTTCATACAGAGAGGAGATGGGTGCTACTTTGTGGAGTTATTAATATCGTTTTTAATGTATAACTGGCCAAATGTATAGCGTGGAGTTAGTTTCAAGATTGAAGTATCAGGTTTAGTTGTTCCACTTAAAAAAATGAAGAAATCCGTCAGAGAAACACCCATCAGAAAAAAAACCCAAAGAAGGCATTAGACGGTTTCAGTGTGCATAATGTGTATTTATTACACAGTCCGTTGCTACGTATAGCAGACCGTTGCTACGTATAACAGACCGTTGCTATGTATAGCAGACCGTTGCTACGTATAACAGACCGTTGCTACGTATAACAGACTGTTGCTACGTATAACAGACCGTTGCTACATATAACAGACCGTTGCTATGGGCGCAGCTCTGATGCCGGACTCTGGAGGACCGTTTTTGTGTCAAATGATAGATTTCTTCAGTAAGTAGCCGTGTAATACGTGGGATAATGTGCAGCTAGCGGGTCATTGTTGTGAAATAAACCTTGCATCATTCACTCTATAGCTTTAAATTACTTTAACGCATTAACGCAATTTGCGATTTCTATGCTGTAGCGCGCTCAGTTTTAAAGCTAAAGTGAAGATACTGATCATATGAAACTATAAAACCTGATGAATCCATCGGTACCGACCGAGTCAGACTAGCTGGTCATGAAGAGGTTAAATAACGCTCCAAACTTATACAAACTCCAAACCCATCATTTCCTTCTTGATGGAAGAATAGCTAACGTTGAGTCTCTCAATGCTACATACCGAGGGTCTTGTAATATTATTTAATTTCTAGGCAGCGATGAAAGTGATGACGGAGGTTGTTTCCTGTGTTTTTATATGTTGTACGCGGGCGGAGCGTCTGATGAGATGCATGAAGTCTCTCCAGCGGCCTCCAGCGAGGCCTGAAGCAGCAGCGCTCCCATTAACGTGAGCGGAGCCTCCAGAGTGGTGGCGGTGGCGGTGGCGTTCAGCAGCGTCATCACCTGTGTGTGCGTGCGCGTGCTGTTCGGGGAGGCGGAGGTCGCTCGTGTGTCGTAGCTTTATTAGTAATTGCTGTGCTTTTGTTAGAAAGACATCGGGGCTCGTTAACGACCGCGGTCTGACAGGCGAGTCGAGTCAGGTCGCCGTCATGTTGGAAATTAATTAGCACAGGAAGTGTTGAGTTATGGGTGTGATAGAGAGAGAGAGAGGAGAGAGAGAGAGAGAAAGAGAGAGAGAGAGGAGAGCCAGCGATCAGGTCTCTCTGGAGGAAGTGACAAAGCCGTCACGGACTAATTATGAAGCTCTGAGCTGCTGCCGGCTGAATATTTCACCAAGAACTGGGGTCACGTGTCAGCTGGGTTTATAGATTCATGTTTAATAAGTTCAAATGACTTCCTGGTTCAGAGTCTCACCTCTGTCTGTCTGTCTGTCTGTCTGTCTGTCTGTGGATTATCTCACCAACTCCTCAGTGAACCCAACCCCCCAAGGAAGAGCGTCGGTAGTTGATGCTGATTTCCGTAGTGGTCAAGCGGCGGTACTACAACCTCCGTGTCCGTCACGTGATGATTTATTATTTTAATTTATGTAATGGAGGATGGCTCTGTAGGCATTTCCTGTTTAATACTTACTTCATTTTTTGATCCCAAACATCTTGGAGAGAGTTGTCTAGACTGTTATTCAGACCAGGAAATAAGCGCTAAGTAAAAGGTACTTTTAGTCCTTTTATCACCTCTTAAGGCTCAAGGTTTCTCTCTGAAGAGCTCCGTCACTTCACAAGACACGGGAAACCTCTGCTGGTCTGAAGGAGCTGCAGCAGTTATTTCTGACCAAACGTCCACTGAACATTCACTAGATATTCTCAGAGCTACACTAACTCTGCTGCAGGGTGGAGTGAGCGCGCGTTCACGTCTAGAGGTGGAGCGAGTACGCGAGAACGCACGCGCTGTCTGAGTGAAGGCAGGCAGAGGAGACGAGACAGCGGCCACACGCGAGCGCGCATGTGTCCCGACCCGCTACATTTATACGTGTAGAAAGTTACAAACAGTCTCTTTAATGATAATAAGCTTTTTAAAAGATAAGACGAACACTGGATACATTTTTGTGGTTGATCCTGTGCAAGATGCAGAGAAGGACGCGTGTTGTCTCTCCAGAAACTGCTCTGCTGCAAACAACGATTTCACCAAATCAAACTTCACCCTTACAGATAACGCACACGGCTTTAGACACTCAAATTTATATTTCAGCACGTTCCCATAATTTACCCTCTGCAGCCGACAGAGACAAAGAAACACCTCGACATCGTTTTAGATTTTTGCCGATTCTGAAGGATATCTGCAGAAGCTGCAGCTGATGACCTTTTTGTATGCTTTTCTAAGTTTAGTGGGGCTTTAGAGATAATCTTTAGAGATAATTCCATATTTAAGGTGAATTTCCTGAGACCATGGGACGACCATGGAAACGATTCCTCTCCCGTATCAGAGTAGGAACAGTTACCTGGAGGTGTAGATGAGAGGGAGGTTGGACAGAAGAAGATGCCATGATGTCATGGAGACGTACCCAACAGCACAATATGTGCAAGACGCGTCTCTATCCTTGGCTTTGTGAAACGATGTGTCTGGATAGAGACAGATAGAGTTTCTTTTGTATCTACATTCATATTTTTAAACAGTCCTCCCTCGCCGTTCTTCAGTCTTTACTCGTCTGAGGCTGGTGGTCGTTCAGCGGAGTGAAAGCATCGGGACAGAAACAATGGGTTTCATTGTTGGTGTTGTGTAGAACAGAGTCGCTGTGGAGGATAATTGAAATGTAATTGTCTGTCAGTGTGATGGAGTTGGACGAGGCCGTGACGGAAATAATAATTACCAGCACGGCCTCAACTGGACGGAGAATTATTCAAAAGATGGAAAACGAGAGTTCAAACGTATGGAAACCCAGTCAGCTGATGAACGGCGTCGCAGAGGGAGGCACGACGGATTTAAATTGAAAATCAGCGAGTCATTAGTGTTTGTTGGATTCAGAGAGGCGTCACGCCGAGCAGAAGAGTGAAACGTGTCTACCTGACTGTGGAAGGAAGGATTGAAACAGGCGGTCATGACAGTTTCTCTCCTCTGTGTGACTTCTTCTTGCTCATTAATAACTCACCACATTGACTGAAGCCCTCAGACTGCTGCTCAGAGCCTCACGGAGCCCCAGATG
Source organism: Sebastiscus albofasciatus (assembly GCA_916701655.1). Lineage (NCBI taxonomy): Eukaryota > Metazoa > Chordata > Actinopteri > Perciformes > Sebastidae > Sebastiscus > Sebastiscus albofasciatus. The sequence continues at coordinate 16,420 of CAKAOI010033867.1, forward strand.
AAACACACAGCTAGTTTCTGGTGAATCGGATGAAGCTCATGTCTGAAAGAGGTCCCTTGACTTCTGACCTCCAGATGTGTGAATGTGTGAGGGCTTTTGTCCCAAAAAAAAGTCTGAGAAATGTCCAATAAAAAGTCAATATTTAATTTAAAATGTCAGAATTGTTTTGTTTTTTTAAAAGTCAGAAAAATGTTAAAAAAAAAAAAAAGCCAGAAAAATGTTAGAAAAAGTCTAAGAAATACGAGCTGGTCCTGAAGAGGTTAAATAACGCTCCAAACTTACACTAATTTGTGGCAAGGAAAAACTGTCATGTCCATTTCCAAAGGGGTCCCTTGACCTCTGACCTCCAGATCAGTGAATGTGAATGGGTTCTCTGGGTACCACGAGTCTCCCCTTTACAGACATGCCCACTTTATGATCATCACATGCAGTTTGGGGCGAGTCATAGTCCAGTCAGCACACTGACACACTGACAGCTGCTGTTGCTGTTGGGCTGCAGTTTGACCTGTTCTGATTGGAGCAGGTAGTTTAATGCTAAATGCAGAACCTGTGAGGGTTTCTGATCAATATCTGACATTGTTTTGTGTTGTTAATTGATTTACAATAATAAATATATACATACATTTACATAAAGCAGCAGATTTGTCCACTCCCATGTTGATAAGAGATCAGATCAGATCAGTTTAGACTGAAATAAACAATGAAAAAACAGTAGAAAGAAATGAAAACCTCTGGTAACAGTCAACAAATGTCTTTAAATGTGTTAAAAAGAGTTTAAGTTTCTCAAAACACCTGAAACCCCCCCTCCACCTCTCCCACACTTGGTACATTCCTCCTGGTAAACCCCTGTAGAAGGAGTCCACATGGGCCGGTCCTGGTTTGGCAGATCCTGGTTCTAGAGGAGACTAGACCAGAGGAGAGGAGAGGTGAGGAGACTAGACCAGAGGAGAGGAGAGGTGAGGAGAGGAGAGGAGAGTAGAGGTGAGAGCAGAAAACTAAGTGATTAATTAAACTATTAATATGTTAGAAATGTGCAGGATCTGTGGGGTTACTCTTCAGTTTAGGAATCAATCTGTGACTTTGTGCTAAAAAAACACAACTAACTAAACTAATGTTGTCAACGGGCCTCAGACAGCGTTAGTATCCACCAGGAACAAACAATTCAGAGTTGCAGTAGAACGGGACTGTTGGAGAAGGAGAAACCTGATATTCTGTGTTTCTACAGTCAACAAATCCCATTAAGACCCAAACCAGCAGTGGACCTACTCTATCGTTTGCTCTTCAGCTGCAGACGGTGTCAGAAACTACTGAGAGACTTCTGTTAAATACTATTGAATATATGGAATAGCAGCAGCCTGAACCAATCTGAAGCCTTTAGATTGAGTTCTTTTCCCACCGCTGCCAGAAACAAACATTAACGTCTGCTTCCTTTAAGAACACACACCGGGGTTAATGCATGTTTTAGCTCATTTACAGTCACATTACTGAACATTTCCATCTGTTTTCAGGGTTTTACATTCTTTAAATCCTCTCAGGCAGCAGTTGGTTTCTGTTTGTTTCAATATGCAACAAAAAGTATTTTATAA
>CAKAOI010033870.1:0-22445 GCA_916701655.1 Sebastiscus albofasciatus
GTGGTGGTAGTGGTAGTGGTAGTAGAAGTGGTAGTGGTGGTAGTAGTAGTAGTAGTAGTAGTAGTAGTAGTAGTAGTAGAGGTAGTGGTAGTGGTGGCAGTGGTAGTAGTAGTAGTAGTAGTAGTAGTAGTAGAGGTAGTGGTAGTGGTGGTAGTGGTAGAGGTAGTGGTAGTAGAAGTGGTAGTGGTGGTAGTGGTAGTAGTAGTAGTAGTAGTAGTAGTAGTAGAGGTAGTGGTAGTGGTGGTAGTGGTAGAGGTAGTGGTAGTAGAAGTGGTAGTGGTAGTGGTAGTAGTAGTAGTAGTAGTAGTAGTAGTAGAGGTCTGCGTGGATGGTTGGGTCAAACAATCACAGCACTTTCGCCCATGTGAAACCAAACGCCGACTTCAGGTTCATGGACATTAGTAGGAGAACGCACAAAAAATAACTTTTTGTAAGATATTATACGAACCGTTGTATGAGGATACGTTGTTCTGTTTATTGAGATAACAAAAGTAATGCCCATGACCACATCCGGATGCTATTTGGGTGATTAGACTTTTTTAGATTTGTGTGTACATGTATCATTCATTTCTGTACATTTACATACCTACAACCCCAACAATGCGAAGTGGGTAAAGATGACAACATTCACAAGCAGCTTTTTTGATAGTTTTCATTAGTTATTTTCCTTTTTTTTTATTTTCCACTTGTTGCATACACAAGATACTAGGAAAAAAAGCAAGATTGACTGTATCTTGTGCAAGCGTTTAGTCAAAACATGAATAGTTTCAGTAGACTGAATGCTGGGAAGCATCCGGATTGAGAGCAGATGACACATTTCAGCCCTTTTACATGTTAATGGGAGGCCAGAACACACAAGCATACTCCTCCACACACACACAAACAAATGTAATCCTGAGGCCAGCTACACACTGATATTGACACAGGCAGCCGGTCTCATTCTTCCTCCTTCTCTTTGCCCTTTTCGCAGAGAAAAACTCCTCATCCTCCAAAAGACGCCCACAGACACAACTACATTTAGAGGATTTCTTCACTTACCACGAACTTGTCAAGCCCCGTGCTCCCTGCATTGGCTACGAAAACGCCTGAATTGTGCGAGAAGTTGAGTCTTTCGGGCTTCCGATGGAAAGTCGTCCTCTCGGCCTCTCCACAGTCCATGTAGAGACGCACCTCGTCGTGCTCCACCACCACCTGGTAGACGGATCAAACACACCCATTTAATGTTTTGTCATGGAATTTCATCATGCTAGCTTGTCAGGAAGGAGGATACATTTTGGCAAAGAAAAATTGGCATGGCCATTTTCAAAGGGGTTCCTTGACCTCTGACCTCAAGATATGTGAATGAAAATGGGTTCTCTGGGTACCCACGAGTCTCCCCTTTACAGACATGCCCACTTTATGATAATAACATGCAGTTTGGGGCAAGTCATAGTCAAGTCAGCACACTGACACACTGACAGCTGTTGTTGCCTGTTGGGCTGCAGTTTGCTATGTTATAATTTGAGCATATTTTTGATGCTAAATGCAGAACCTGTGAGGGTTTCTGGACAATATTTCTCATTGTTTAGTGTTGTTAATTGATTTCCAATAATAAATATATACATACATCTGCATAAAGCAGCATATTTGCTCACTCCCATGTTAATAAACATATTAAATACTTCAAATCTCCCTTTAAGGTACATTTTGAACAGATAAAAAATGTGTGATTAATTTGAAATTAATCGCGATTAACTATGGACAATCATGTGATTAATCGCGATTAAATATTTTAATCGACTGATAGCCCTAATATTAACAATTAATACATATCTTAAATAGACATCATAAAAAAACAGCAGCAGTCACTAATATCTAATAAAGTCATTTGTTTAGTAAGATGACAAAGGATGGAATAAAATAATTTGTCGTATAACATATACAGCATGTTATGCTCACCGTGAATCGTGTCCACTGGTCGGTCATATCTGGGACGCTAAAGGCAGCAGCTTTGTGGCTGTGGGAAGCGTTCTCTCTGTCAGTGTAGTACAGCAGGATGCTCTGGAGGCCCCCACGCACCGGAGTGAGGGCCAAACCCAGCTCCACTACCTTCTGAAGGGCATCGGTGATGGCGAAGAGCACGCCTCCTCTCTGAGAGGATGGACGCACCTGGAGTAGAAGACATCAGAGGTCACTAAAGTTTATTGCTTTGGCATCTTGGTCCCATTATACGAATATTACAGTCATACCATAAGACATAAATAAATAGTGTAATACACAATACTGAGAGCCACAGAAGTGCCCGTGCAAATGGAATGGGTATCATTCATTTACATTGAAGACATTTTGAAAGTGCAACGGCCAATGACGAAACTCCAACACTCGGCTGACCAATCGTGTAACTTCATCACTCTCTCAGTGACAGACTTCTGCGTCATGAATTCTTGCTTTATCATCAAATTCCACAAGATGGCGACATAACATGCCCTCAGCTGACCATAAAGATTGTAGTTTAGCAAAGAATAAAAGCTGTGCAATGTATGTATTTTACAGTTTTATACAGTACTTTATAGTATAAGTAGTTCAAATGTGATAGTGTCTCTTGACCACTGCATTTGGTAAAAAAAACAGTTCAATCAGGTCAATTCTTTAGCGTTACCGTGACGATGATGGCAAAGTCCCTGTAGAACGACCCCGGCACGAAGGTCTTGGTGAGCCGGCCGATGTTGGCATCGGGCCCGAAGTTGTAGGCCGGAAAGCCCTCATAGCCGGGAGTGAAGGAGACGGAAGGAGGGAGGGGGACGCCGATCAACTCCGTCAGGTCCAGATGACCTCCTGAGCCTCGCTCTGACAGAGACAGGGACAAGGCAAAACAGAAAAATGTGTAAATGGAAACAAAGAAGGAGTAACAGGTGGAGACAGACTTTCCATCTGTCTTTGTTCTTATGTGACTTTTTAGTTTGATCCACACTTTTCAAGTTATCGTCATCAAAATTAAATTATTACAGAAGTGGTCAGAGACACATTTGGTGTTGAAAAGGTGAAATATACCTAATTATAGATATTTAGTATCCAATATCATGTTTTAGAATATTTATAATTAAATAATCTCATGCAGGATTAAAGGTTAAGTTTATTGTTTCATTTTTTTTTTCATTGCTTTTTCCCTCTGCAAACTTGTTTTTCTTGACAGTGGAATTACTTGACGGAACAACAGAGTCTCATGGCAGCTTGTGAAATAGTCATGAAATGTAATCTATTTGATTCGTGTACATCAACATGAATTTCCCTTTTTTTTCGTGACACTCAGAACAACTTTCAACAACATATTTTTTGTGTGTTTTCCTACGAATTTCCAGCAACACGCAACGCACGTGTCAATTTCCGCTCCAGTTTTTTCAAAATAAAATTACATTGTTAAGTTTAGGAATAGATTGACTTGGTTAGGCTTAGGCAACTAATTACTTAGTTAGGTTTAGGAAAAGATTGCGGTTTGGGTTAAAATAACACCGGAAGTGGCGCAACTTACGTACAGAAATTACGTGACAAATAAATCAACTGTGGCTCGGGGTTTCACACCAGACACTGACACCAGTCTCCTGGGCCAAAGTCCTGTGTTTTTTGACCCACCCATCTATGCCGACCTCCTCCCTACTCGGTGTTTGCTGCTCTTTATACTTCCCAGTTCACAATTCCGTGCATTACATACAAATTTATTTTGTGCTAACAATCACAAAAAAAAATGAGACATTCGGGTCTATGTACACAAATCAATACATTACATTTCGTGACTATTTCACAAACTGCTGTGCGACTGGGCTGGACTTCCAAGATGCACAGAAGCTGTTCGTGCAGATGTCTGAACCACACTTTCAAACTGGCTTCCTCTGTCTGCTACCTGTGTGTTGCTGGTTCATACAACACATTAGAGTAAAGAGGAGAGGAACCACAATCATCTTGACATGCTTTAATTTGACTTGATTTGATCAAGAGTCTGCCCACGCCTCGCCGCTCTGCCTCGCATCACGGACATAATCCTCCCTAAACAGAAATGCACGTACAATAGCCGATAATTAAGAGTGTTTAGTGTGTATGTGAAGAGATGGCTTCACATTCCCTTGATCCCCCCTCGCTAAGGAGTCCGTCTCCCGTGGCGACTAACTCTCACCTCAGCATTCCAGCCAGGATCACCCCTGCTACCTATATCTCTGTCATGCACACACACACACACAGATAGAAATGCATTTGCATACATTGCACACACATCTCACCCACGTGAACACACACAAACCCCAGACTGGATCGGACCAGACAGGCCAACGTTCAGGGGTCTCTAATTCATCAGCCTGACCAACTGGAAACATACTTGATTAGAGGGTTTAAGGAGTGTGTGTGTGTTAGGGCGTGCTTCCGTGCACCACTCACACCACTACAAGTGAAGCTCTGCCCATTTACGCGTTATGCGAACAGGTGGGCAAAGAAAATACAAACACACCAAAGCCGTCACACCTCCAGACCAGATGTGAAGTCATCGGTGCTCCGTAATGACCAAAAGGAACAGACACAGCTGCTCTGAGAGAGAGCTCATGCTACAAGCAGCGTGCTGTGCCATCCGGCGGCCGCTGACTGCACAGGTTTAACTTCTCACTCATTGGAAAATAATGGCCGACATTGCTGCTGGAATCTGGCCTGAGAATGACTTGGCAGCAGCAACCTGGTGGTGATTACCAGTCATGACTTGGACAGCAGCCATGTCAAGATACAGAAGGACCGTGATCACATTGTTCCTGCTGTGAAGAGTTCTCAAGGTCCACGTTGGACCAAAAGAAAGAAGGGAAAAAAGGGGGTCAAATATATGAGTTTGTGAGAAAGGGCAGAAAAAGAGAGATCTCAGCATAATTTTAGGGACAATATGCTAGTCTTGTTTTACTTCATTATCAAACTTTTAACATTTTGTTAAAACAAATAACAAGAAAAAGATCTACGCGTTCGTCTTAAGAAAAGGCTAAAACTTTAGCTCAGCAATTTGACTTTCCGGCCCACACACTCTGCTCTCATCAATGTTGTTTCAAGCCACACCGCCCTATTAGGCAGAGAGCAGTGACTGAAGCCGAATTTGAGGAAAAAAAGGGTTTAAAGTAGGGCCGTCAAAGCTAACATGATGACGCGTTAACACAAATTTGTTTTAACGCCACTATTTTTTCCTATGCATTAATGCACTTGTGACTTTTAAGTTGTAGCGGGCTCATTTTCAAAGCTAGAGTGAAGATACTGGCATCATATGAAACTAAAAAACCTAAGGAATCCATTGGTACCAACCATGTCATACTAGCTTGTCGCAAAGGAGGGTGAATAACACTCCACATTCACGCTAAATTTTGGCAAGGAAAAACTGTCTTGGCCATTTTTAAAAGGGTCCCTTGACCTCTGACCTCAAGATATGTGAATATGGGTTCTATGGGTACCCACGAGTCTCCCCTTTACAGACATGCCCACTTTATGATAATCACATGCAGTTTGGGGCAAGTCATAGTCAAGTCAGCACACTGACACACTGACAGCTGTTGTTGCCTGTTGGGCTTGAGTCATGTTATGATTTGAGCACATTTTCAGCTTGTCCCACTACGCCAGAGTTGCCAAAAAGTCGATTAATGCAGCTTTTAGTTAAATAAAAAAAAAAATACCATAATGTGTTAAAATGCATAATTTCAGGTGAAAGGCCAAATGTTACTTTGCTGAAAGGTATTTTCAGTAAAATGTAGTTTAAATACAAATTCAAAGGAAATTCACTAAGCATATTTTAATCTAAAATGCATTATAATGGAAAATCTTGTGTAAAACGTAAAATGTGGGTAAAATCTAATTCTGCAATGTAACTTGAAACTTCAACTCCACTTCATTTTGCAGGGAAATATTGTACGATTTACTCCACTACAATTAAAGTTGAATATAGGCTAATGGAAATACTCAAGTGAAGTAGCTACAATACCTCAAAAATGTAGATAAGTGCAGTAAAGTTAGACCTATACTTTTCACCAGTAGTTTGGAGACACACACACGGCCTATACCAATGAGTAACAACACCAGGAAGGTCTGGTGAAATCCCCTTCTAATGACATCATGTGATATGGATTTAAGAGTAGATATTTCAACCTAATTTACTCTGTAATGAAATAAAGATTTTACACAAACGTCTCATACAAACACGTATTTTTGATCATATATTTCTAATGATTTATTCATTACTAAATTGGTTCAATACGCCTGTGAACAGGTGCAAACTCACAGCCTGTAAATCCGTTATTCATTGATTTACACTTTAAGCAGACTATTAATAAAACAGTTAGGTGGTCTGTCAGGTTTCAAACAGTAGTCATTAAATCCACTGAATTCATGTCTTCAGTCATCAAATCAAACAGTCAGCTAGTCATCTGATCCCTCTGTCGTTTCGCGTCACATTCTTCCACTCTAACTCCCCTCCTCCTGAACCTAATCCTCGTCGTGTTGGCCACATGGACGCCTGATCAGCTTGTGGAGATTTATAAAACCAATATGAACAACCCCCATAGCGTTGCCACGTATAACCTTTTAAACCCACCTCGGCCCTGCTGTGCCACACGAAAAGCTTCCTGCTGCTCGGCCCACTCTCTCTCTAGAGTTCTCAGACTCCATAAGATTTAATGCAGAGCACATCAGGGTACGACTGTGTCACATACTAGCTACAGAAATAACAACTAGGGCAGCTGTTCCGATTCATTAGAGACACACTGGGGCATTATAGGAGAACATTTAAGATATATGTCATTTAATAAGTGACTGAACCACTGACCCATCAGCATGAACTACTGACCCAATGACAGACAATCTTAGGTTAATATATAGTGGCTCAATTGCACTGCAAAAGAGGACGGTTAAACAGTGACTGTTGCTCTGCATGTTATGGGCATTTAAAAATGCATATTGCTCCCATCCAGTTTGTGACAGCGTCCTACTTAAAAGGTGCACTCATCAGTATTTTCATATTAAAATGTATGAAACGCCTATAGGATATTGATATATAGCAGCAAACAACTATTAGCTATGTAAAGATATAAAGGAGTAATGTCTACTTGAGCAGAGAGTGAAGTCTCTCTCCAAGCTTCTCTATGCTTTGTGCCTTTAAAGGTCCCATATCGTACTCATTTTCAGGTTCTTACTTGTATTTTGTGTTTCTCGAACATGTTTACATGCTGTAATGTTAAACAAAAACCCTTTATTTTCCTCATACTGTCTGCCTGAATATATCTGTATTTACCCTCTGTCTGAAATGATCCGTTTTAGTGCTTTTCAACGGAATTGCAATGGAATTGCGTTGCTAGGCAACAGTTTGGGTCCATATTTACTTCCTGTCAGCTGATGTTATTTACATACACTGCAACAGGAAATAAACTGGGACACATTTAGAATGTTTATGTTTAAAACCGTATAATGGTCTAAATATTGTATATTTGTGACATCACAAATGGACAGAAATCCTAACGGCTTGTTTCAAATGCACAATTTCTAAATACGGGCTGTGTGTATTTCTCCATATATTGAGCGTTTTGATAGTTTAACAGTATAGCACTTAAACCTGCTTTATAATATAAAAGACATGAAAATCTAATTTTTTATAATATGGGACCTTTAAGTGCATGTTTGTGCCCATCTGGCTAGGTCACGGCCGCCACTCTGCACTGCTCTCATACGGCGGTTACAGCTGATAACGCCGCCCCAACCGACGGTGCTGTCGGGGAAGTGTAGCACCGACTCTCCGGTTCCCTCCCCCAGGTTAACACGGTTAGCTCCGTCAGCACTGTTGCCGTTGTTTGCACTCTTAGCGCTGTCCGCTACGAGTCGCCGGCTCAGCTGTCACCATGTTGAGAGCCGTGCGGAGGGAATAGAAATGCTCCCAATTTTGCATTTAGCACCTCTAACAATGGATTAAATCATACTGTAAAAAGGGTTGCTTGTAAGTGACAAACCAACAGAGAATTATCACCTGACTCCATAGTTCCCCTCAGCTGTATGAAGCGTTTTAACGTTTTTTAGCTCATTGTTTTGGCTTAAAGACCCACAACTTTTCTGCTTTGTCTCTGGCGGATGTTGCAGCCAGCCACCAGGGGGCGATCAACATGTTTTGGCTTGACTTTTGGGGAGCTGTCGTCCATCTTTCTATGATTATAGACCAAAACAGACCCAAAAAGAAGAGTGAATATTGGATTTACATTTGTCAGGTGGACACAAACACAACTCCAAATCAGTGATAATGTTGCTATGTGTCTGCTGGATGTAAACAGGCAACTATTTGCTAACAAGTTAGCTCTTTGGTGCTACTTCAATGTTGTTGACAAAAAAAATAATTAATGCAAGTTTAAGGACATTTTAACCTCATGAATTTGCCTTCGCTTGGAAAGATTATATGATTTTATAGTTACAGAATGGTCTAATCGTGTCAGTCCCCAACCAGGGAGATGATTAACAAGAGAGGAAAACATTTCCGCTACACCAGTTATGTCTATTTTTTCTGACTTTTCATTCATCTCTGCTTTTTTATTGTGATCAGAGACTTGGTTGATTTGTTTTAATTACTTGCATATAGGCATACGCTACTTTACATCAGGGGTGGCATGCATACATTGCTTCTCTTTAAAGGGTTACAAGCCTGAAAGTTTGGATGGAAATCTAACCTCTCATCTATAATACTAAACATGAAGCAATTGCACTCTGAGCTAGAATCCAGCCAATGGGAGATATTGGCAAAGAAAAACTATAACTGGTATGTATTAAAGGCCTCTTCTCTTCGACATCCCCTGTAACACTCACCACTCTTCCAGTGTTTCAGTGGTTTGTTTTGGGACCTGGCTTTGCTGCCTCCACCTGCGTTCTCCTCTGGAAGTAAAGCCCCAGGTTCTGCAGTGCTGTGGCCAAAGATCGACACCCTTGGGCTGGGTGTGGGCACCAGCACGGCCCCCTCTATCTGAGTGCTACCCTCCGGGGCTTTCTCTGTCACCCAGTCCTCCTTCACCGCCCACTCTGTTGTCCCTGGGGTGTCAGAAGGGCCCAGGGAGGTGATGGATGGAGAAGTGATGGAGGGAGGAGTAGTAGGGCCGGTGGTGGTTTTAGGGTTCGCCCAGAAGAAACCCCAAAACTGGGCTCGGACGGGACAGGAGAAGAGGAAGAACAGAGCAAAAGAGAGGCGAAGGGCTCCCATCCTCTGACTATGTCTTGCATGAATGTACAAACACGCCGATCCTGTTAACTGCAGCTAAACCACACACGTGCAAACAGGGTCCAGCTATGAGAGGATGCACACGCAGAGTCCTGCAGAGGATGATCTCAGTAATCCAGGAGGTCCAGTGGTGCAGGAAATAATCAAGGAACGACCTTTCAACTTCTTTGCAATCCTTTCTGTTCCTTCTCCTTTCTTTTCTTCTCCTCTCTCGTTATGTCCTCCCTATCTCCGTCCGTCCTTGTCTCTTGCTGTGTTTGTAACTCCCTGACATCTCTCTCTTTTCCCTTCTCCCTCCCCTCCTCTCTCTCCCTGTGTAATTACCAACTCCCCCTCCTCTGGCTCTCCACAACACAGCAGACTTGATTTTCTCTCCCTTTTTCTCTCAGATTAGAGAGTTAGTTCACTACTCCCTCCTCCTTTTTCTCCTTCTCCTCCTCCTCCTCCTCCTCCTCTCCCATCTGAGTGTGTGTTCTCTGGGTCATACCTGTAGTTTATCAGTATACCCCTCACACCACATGTACAGCATGTCAAGTCTAATAAACTTTATAGACACACAGATTTAGGATAAGCTGCATCATTCACAATGATGCTATTAAGTGTTTATCAGCTAATACAGAAGAACGGTCAAAAGGAAAGTGCCTTAAAGGAGACATATCATGTTCATTTTCAGGTTCATACTTGTATTTTAGGTTTCTACAAGAACATTTTTCTCATACTGTCTGTCTGAATATACCTGTATTCTCCCCTCTGTCTGAAACTCATTTTAGCGCCCATCTCTTTAAGCCCCACTCCTGAAAAAGCGCATAAATATGGTGCACCTTTGCAAAGACAGCACCCGTCTGTATCGAAAACCGACGCACAGAGCGCACCCCTTTAGCGACAGTATGTGACAAACCGGGCTTTCAACTAACTCCATTATAAACCCACCCATGGCGTTATGCGACGGTCGGAGCAAGTGACGTAGTATTAAAAGCGTAAGAGGGCAGGCGGAAGGGATGGTGGATGGGTCAAACAAACATAAGACTTTCAACCAGGAGACCCGTGTGAAACTAAAAGTAACGTTGATTTTTTTTTATCACGTGAATCGTTAGTATCGTGAGTCGCTTTTTTTTTTTATCATATTTGCTCAAAGTTACTGACTTCAGCTTTAACGAACAGTGATGACAACAACTGACAGCCACTCTAACTACCTCTAAAATCAGTGTGAATATGAATAACTGGGGTTTTTCAATCATAAGGTTCATCAATAAACCTTTATCGACAATGCTTTATATCTGTAAACCCTTCTCTGCTGACTGAAATGAATCAAATTCAACTGCACCGAACTGAATTAAAGTGACTTTTTAAAGTGAGATTTGTTTTGTTAGAAAATATATTTATATTGAAATAGCTTAATAGATAACATTCAAAAATCACCTGACTAAAATTAAGATAAAAAATAAATACAAAAGGTTGAATGGAAGCATTTATAAAGTGGACTTTCTCTCTGCTGCAGCTCGATAATCAGGCAGAGAGGGTCAGAGGCCCCATGTTAGTGATGACAAAGGGAAGCCTGTTCTGTCGTATTGTGCTTCTCTAAATGTTTGCTGAGGTCCATGAAACTAAAAAAATATGCATCCAAGGATATCAGAGATGTTTATAACCAGTGCATGTGACACGTTTAGGCTCTTTAGGGTGGGAAACACTCCATTGTTCTCTCTGCTAGCTGCCGTACCTGGGGGGTGTTGTTGTTGTTGTAGGTGCTATCTTGATTTGATCAGACCCTGGGAGCCATGCTGGTCAGAGCACACTAAAACATAACTAGTTGTGGGAAGAAAAGGGTGGGGGGGTCTCTAATGGAGCAGATGATAGGTTTAAGATTTAAAGAGAGGGTGAGGGAGGAGACCCCCCAGGGGGAGAGGCTTGATTAGTCATGGATTAGCCAGGAATAAGGGAGTGTGGAATGAGATGGGTTGGAGGGGGTCAGGAAGAGACTCTGACACTTCATCACAGTGAGACCTGGTATGTCATCCCACATACAACCACTGACTGAGGTGATCTGAGGGGGTCTTTTCTGACCATAATTGTTAGCAATTATATAAGGTATGTCCAGGGACAGTATATGTCTTTAAAGCCACCCAATTCGACTGTTATCGCGCCATTAAATGGGCGTTATCAGTCACTATAAGCACCATAGATGTGGGTCAGTAGGGACCTACTACGTCTACTACTTTGTTAAAGTGAAACTTAAAAGCTACACGTTATAACATGTGAAACTGAATGAAACGTTACATTTTGAACATAAACAAAAAGGCTTCTTTAGGTTTAAGCAACAAAACTACAACTTCTTTAGGTTTAGGCAAAACAAAACTAAAAACAATTAGGTTTAGGCACCAAAACTACAACTTCTTTAGGTTTAGGCAACAGAACTACAATTTATTTAGGTTTAGGTAAAAAAAAAAACATTTGGGTTTAGGCAACAAAACTCACGGGACTGACTATACTGACGAGTCACGTGACTAAAGACAAATGTTTTAGTTTCACACAGGACACGAATTCCGGTCTCCTAGCTTCCTATGCTCACAAAATGTAAGTAAAAGTAAATGGTTTATAAAACCTTATAATGTTTTAAAAGATATAAAACTGACCAGCCATCCTCAGTAAATACGAGGTGAGTTGAGGAGGAGTGTTTTGGATATGAGGCTGTTGTCTCTAAGCAGGGGTGGCAATACCAGAATGTGTAGACAGAGGTTACTAAGACGTTACCTACTAAACTAATGGCTGTATTCAAGGGTATAAATGAAAGGATGTAAGATTGTTAACATGGCATTATGGTGTCAACAAATAACAAAAAGAAAAGTGACCACTTCCATGTGCAATAGCCGGTGAAAAGCTGCCACATTCTTATGGGTGTTTTCAGACCCTCGTTTTTTTTTCTATACATGGTGACCCCATTTAGGGCCTCTGGATTCCAGGAAGAGTAACCCCTTCACCCTTCACCTCTCTCTCACTTCCCGCTCTACGTAGCAACCGCCACAACAATAATGTCTAATTGGTTTACTGTCACAGCCAATCGCACGGAGATCCTGTGAATTTATTCACATAAATAACCTTTAAAGTGGCTTCAGGAGATCGAAGGGAAACCATGGGACCGGTAGACGCTGAATTTCTCATTTTCAGTTAGTTGTTTGATGCTTCGGACATTGTACTATGTCACATTATTATCTGAAATATGTCCTAGTCAGGCTTAAGAGTAATTTTTGTCCCTTATAATGGATGCCTTGTGTTTGTGTTTCATACAGTTATCAGATTGTCAGTATCTTTATACAGAAATATAACTGCATATGTGTTTATTATTGTCAGTAACTTCAAAATCAACAAAACAGAGGAGACTCAATCAAGTGGACACATAAACACAAGGCAGTGAAACAGCCTTGTTCACACATACTAGCACTCTGGCAACACCTAGTGGTCATAAAGAGTAATGCATGCAGACTTGATTAAAGAAGAGCTCAAACCAAATAGGTTTGATCTCTGTCATGTTACCTACAAACTACCAAATCAATGTAAGTTATATATACAGGATCTGGACATCTAGTCTGTTTCTAGGTCCATGTAGTGAAAACATTAATTTCATTCATACATGTTTTTTTATTCTAAACATTTATGTTAAATAAAATTTGGCAGAAATGGTGCAACATATTAATTCACTTTAAAGGAGGTTTTACAAGTGGGTACATTAAAATTAGTAGCTCAGCTAATTACAAATAGATATTCTGATTTTGGTGTATGCATATTTGCATACATGCAACTGATGGAGGCAGCTGTAGACCAGCAAACCCCTGTGTTCTGTGAGGTAAACTTACAGGTTTTTGGTAAGTTTGGTAGGTTTTTTTTCAATGAGTCTGGCTTTGGAGGGGCTTTCTCACGGCAAGATAAACCTGCGAAAATATTCTAAATATAGTGTACACTTAAACTGATAGACTTTTTTTATTTAGGTGCCTGGGCCTTTCCTTTAAGTGGCTAAAATACGTTTTGCTGCCGGCCCCGTCCACAGCGGTTTGCTCCTGTGCTGGTACTTCTGTGTGCTTCTCCAAACTGGAGGCGTGCTGACCATCATCTACTGTATGTAATACACTGACTATGGATAAGTACCTCATACAACCCCACTTCCTTTAAGGTGTAGGTTTTCCCCACATGCTGGGACTGAGAGTGCCTGACAACTACTGAAAATAAGAAAAATCCCCAAATCCATTAAACTAGTTAAGTAATAGTGTTACGTATCATCCAATTTGAAATCTATTAAAACAACAATATTACCTGATGTGTAGTGTTGATGAAGAGGTACTCAGACTCATAAGGGCTGTGGAGGTACATCAGAGAAAAAACGCTGGGAACCACTGACTGAAAATATTTAATTTGTTCAAAATAGTCCTGTAGAATTGACCCACACTATCGCATCTGTGCCAAATTAAAAGGGAAGATCTGCAAGAAAGAAAGACAAGTATTTCTGTAACAGTCTGACGAACTGTCCGATTCAAAGATGCTCATGATAAAATAAATAAAGCTTGATTGATGATGGTGTTGAAGCTGTTATGTAAGAATGAGTTCATTCCTGTTTCCGTGTGTTTACAAGTCCTACGTGTGTGTTTGAGTGTGCGAGTCGGTCCACTCTGCCAATTAGAGCGAAAGAGGTTTTGGCTTACTGGCTGGTGTTTTTGTGCCAGAACAACACAAGAACTCATTTGTTGGGCACTGGCAAAGTTTTTTATTTTTATTTTTATTTTTTAACTCTTAATGAGTCAACTTATCTTTAGACATTTTTTACTGATTCTCTAAAACAAGATCATCTGTTCCACTCATTTTTGTGTTTCTCTTTTGTGTTTGTGTGTGACTATATTTGACAGTTTTCACCAGTAGGTTTGATTGACACATCCTCTTAACCAACCCTAAAGCAGAACTGTGTGTGGGCGGGCTGTGAAGGTCAACAGAGAGGACCTGTTCTCAGGTAAGGGTATACCACATATGCACATTTTCAGACTTGACGTACATGCACACTGCAGCCACTAGGCAACTAGTCAATGAAGCCTGTGTTGCAAAGCTGTTTTTTCTCATGCACATCCCCCCTCCATCCCTCCCCCCCTCTTCCGCTCCTCCTACGGTGTGTTTTCATTTCATATTTCTGGGCCATGTTCAGTCAGGAAATGATGGAGTTTATAAGCTCTTATCGGAAAGAGCAGCCAAGAAAGGCTGTTCAGCCGCTAAAAACTAACAGTATTATCATGTGAACTGATGAGTCAGTATCCACATTTAGTCTGATTCAGCCAATAAAGCCACTGATATGCATCAAAAACATGACTAATTAAGCCTCTGTACATCGGCAAAAAAACTGAAAAAAGTCATTTGTTTTAGAGGCGGTTGCTTTTTTAACCAAACTGTTTCAGGAAAAATACGCTGTGATCTGGATGTGATCTGATGCTAAAAGGAATAAATGATCAACTTGAAAAAAAAATAAATAGCAGAAAACCTGTTAAGTGAAGGAACACAGAAAAAGGAGGATATCAGAAACTAAAATCATAAGTGAGCATGGGTGTAGTGGACAGTGCACTAATATAAACATGAAAGAAATAGAGTAATAGAGTGTTCACCACCCTTTTACACTGACATAAATTCATAAATTACAGGAAAAACTAACTCAGTACCATATATTTTTTTAGGGCTGTCAATTTATTAAAATATTTAATATCGATTAATCGCACATTTTTTTATCTGTTCAAAATGTACCTTAAAGAGAGATTTGTCAAGTATTTAATAATCTTATCAACATGAGAGTGGGCAAATATGCTGCTTTATGCATATATATGTATATATTTATTATTGGAAATCAATTAACAACACAAAACAATGACAAATATTGTCCAGAAACCCTCACAGGTACTGCACATCATGCTCAAATCATAACATGGCAAACTGCAGCCCAGCAGACAACAACAGCTGTCAGTGTGTCAGTGTGCTGACTTGACTATGACTTGCCCCAAAACTGCATGTGATTATCATACATGCATGTCTGTAAAGGGGAGACTCGTGGGTACCCATAGAACCCATTTACATTCACATATCTTGAGGTCAGAGGTCAAGGGACCCCTTTGAAAATGGCCATGACAGCTTTTCCTCTCCAAAATGTAGCATGGGCTTGGAGCGTTATTTAGCCTCCTTCACAACAAGCTAGTATGACATGGTACCAATGGATTCCTCAGATTTTTTTGTTTCATATGACACCAGTATCTCCACTCTTGCTTTAAAACTGAGCCCAGTACAACCAAAAAAATTGCAAGTTGCGTTAATGTGTTGAAGAAATTAGTGGCATTAAAATAAATTTGTGTTAACGCATAATTATCACAATAACTTTGACAGCCTCAGAAAAAAAGATCACTGAATTACTTTTATAAAAGTATATCTGATATTTGTTTTTGTCACATAAAAGTTTGTTCATATGATTTTATCAAATGTAGTTCTAAGTTTCCCCAGGTTGTAATTTACAGCTACATTACTGAGGGGCAGCAGCACCGTCTATGTGTGGCTCTGCTGCACACAGTTTTAAGGTTCAGTGATGATTGCGTGAGTGGGACAGGACCTGTCTGTCTCATCGAATCCCCTTTGTGTCCAGGACGGCAGGTGGGAGACAGAAAAATGCCCGGAATGTCAGAGATGACGTTAGACGTGCACACGCTTGGACATTCACACACGCGCTCTCGCTCACACACTCTTTGAACCTCTAACTCAGCCTCCAACCTCAGTGAAGACAAAGGGTGGCTACCTGCAGGCAAAGAGGCGGTGAGTTACAGTCTATCAGGCTCCATCAGGTCTCTACTGAATAAGCACAAACAACAGGTTGTTACGGCCTAAGCAGAACAGTTTGTGTGAATATAATGAATAGATACCACACTGTGAAAATACTCCACTAACAAGTATAAGTCCTGCATTCAAAACCTTACTTAAAGCGGCAGTAGGCAGAATATTTTTGGCATTATTGGGCAAAAATTCCATAATAACCTTTCAGCATGTTTTAATTCAAGTGTTCTGAGAGACTTCTGCACCTCCTCATGGCTCTGTTTTCAGGCTTTAAAACATGCTATCAGTGACGGGAGACTTTGGCCAATCACAGGTCATTTCAGGCGTTCCTATTGGCTGTTCATTCAACGGAGGCAGCTGTCAATCACTCGCAAACTCCGATCAAACGGTCAAACTAGGCAGCGCTGATCAAATATGAATCAATATCATGTTACTGTAATGTCTGTTTATGGCATAAAATGTTTTCAGAAGCATCTTGTAGTGCACTGTTTAACTGTAAAATGAGAAAGTTTGCTCCGGCTCGTGGGCGGTGCTTGGTGTTTCCTCAGCTTATCTCAACATTTACTATTATATATAATGTCTCTGGATTCATATTACTGTTGCATTTTACTGCTGTGGATGTTTCAGGTTGTGCTGATGTTACCTCCTTTATATACTGTTGTATAGTTTAATCTACAGCAATGCATCATATTCTATAATATCATCAGATGTTTGTGGCGTCGCTGTCCCGTGTGAAGCATTTCTCTCTTTTCTTGGTGTCAGAAAAACAAGCCCTGTTTACAGCTTTGTGACGTTGCATTTTCCAGCTGATCCAAGAGGCTTTTTAAAGAGTTTATTTGGCTTAAGGAGTGGGAGGATTTTCTCAACACATAAAGGAACACTTCATCCTTCAATTTATCACAAACATTCAAGATAACCACATCTGCAGATACATTCACTGGACAGGAAGGGGATAAAAAACTGTAATCTGAAAATTAACTAAAGCTGTCAGACAAATGTAGTGAAAAAAAGTAGATTATCTGCCTCTGATGTAATTAAGTAGAAGTATAAAATTGCATGAAGTGTAGGTACTCTGTTTTGTGCTTGAGTAAATGTACCCTGTCACATTCCACCGCTGCCTGTTGTTATCATCAGTAGTAGAACCGATGGCGGTAATGGTGGCAGACATCAGTAGGAGGGAGCAGTGTTATTCATTATCATCCTTGTCATCTTTGTGATGATTATCAGTAGTAGCACTGCTATGTAGTTTTTTTTTAAGTATGCTTATTAAAATCTTTTGGTGACATATTAATCTCAAGCATGGGAAAAGAGGGGGAAGAAGGGCAGAGGAAGGGAGGGCCAGAAGGAGAAAAAAGCAGGGCTTCTTTAGGACAGAGGTGACGAGAAAAGAGGAAGAGAAAAGAAAACAGGAGTAAATTGGGAGTCAGAGAGGTTATCGGAAGGAGAGTTTGACCCCAGGGTAGGATTAACCCTAACCACTGACCTACCCCCCCCCACACACACACCCAAACACACACAGACGCACAAAAAGAAACACATGAATGCTGTAGATGTCTCATGTGTACCTGATCTCTCTCCAGACAGGATCTCGTCTTGTATTTGAGAACACAAATGTGTGTACACAGATCTTTGTGAATGTGTGTGTGCTGTCTGTCAGAGCTCCCATTTAAACGCAGTAGAGCATGTGTAAGTAGAATTCAGATTGCATCGTGCTGAATGACAAATCACGTTGTACTGTGTGCTGGCTTGATTGTATCAAATAAACAATAAAAATCAGGCCTGATGGCAGACAGCTATAATTAGCCTCTGCTACAGAGGTCCTGTACACTGCTGCTATTTTATCTGTTTGTTGAACATAATACTGAAGGCTGTTCTCATACACCGCTCGTAGCTACGAAAAGTAATGCACTGTAATTTCCGTATTTCCCACAAAATACATTTGAGTGTAATCCACGAACCAGGAACCAGGAACCAGGAACCAGGAACCAGGAAATATAAAGAGTGGTGAATGTGTAGGTGTTCGTATCCTGTGTGAAATCAGACGTCAACGTTGATTTATTTGTCACGCAACTTACATACTTCTAAGTAACACCACATCTGGAGTTGTTTTAACCCAAACCATGATCTTTTCCTAAAGCTAACTAAGTAGTTTTGTTGCCTAAACCTAAATTGATCTTTTCTAAAAGGAGGAATAACTTTTCCGTAACTGTTGTATGAGAACATGTTGATGATTGGCAGCGGAGCACCAGTTCGAGCTGTCGTTCAAAAACACATCAAGAATCTAACTGAGAGGAGAGTGGCACTAACAAACTCACCTGTTAATCTTAATTTTTAAATCAATTGTGTGCTTTTGATCACTAAAGTTAGGGTAGTTTTGGATAATGACTGGGGCAGACATCCAGCCAATTACATTAGAGAAGTCATAGGGCCAACATAACGGCCTCAGAAAGAAACACAGCTGACTAGACTAGTCATTTATTTTATAACTTTCACTATCTAAACAGAGTTTAACAGATTATCTAGTTGAGTGGACAGACTGTGATTGACTCAAACATTAAAGGACTTGTGTTGCCAACTATCCTCCCTGCTGAAATGTCCTTTAGTAATAATCCCTAAAAGCTCCCAGTGTTGTCCAGTATGTGACCTCTGACCTCCCTCTGGAAGGAGGTTCTTCACAGGCATCATTATACACACTTAAACCTGCATTCTTTCTAACAGCCAGCAGGGGGCGACTCCTCTGGTTGCAAAAAGAGGTCTGATTATATAGAAGTCTATGAGAAAATGAGCCTACTTCTCTCTTGATTTATTACCTCAGTAAACATTGTAAACATGAGTTTATGATCTCAATCGCTAGTTTCAAGTCTTCTTCAATACAGCATGATGTTCATTTAGTAAATGATGGTCCCATTTAGAGTCAAATAGACTATAAAGCAGGATATGTTTTAAGGCGTGGCTACCTTGTGATTGACAGGTCACTACTGTGTCGTCTTACAACTTTAACCCTTTCACAGTGTGTTTTCAGTTCATGAAAGTTAATTATAACATTTTGGTCATCTAAAAATGTCTTATTCAGCGTTCGGTTGCACCCTCTCGTGTCACTTCTGGTTGCAAAAAACAAGGTAACGACAGCCAAAATGCCGAACTCGAGGCTTCAAAACGGCAGTCCTTAAACCAATAGGTGACATCACGGTGACTACGACCACTTCTTATATACAGTCTATGATAATAACGCAGTGGGCTGCCTTGGTGGGGACTTATTTTTTTAGGCAGTCTTGTTGGAGTAATAGAGTAAATACATTGGTAGTGTCTAGAAGGGAACCCGCAAGTTGGGGAAACTCTTGCAAGATGGTTGAGGCATTGATCTCTAACAGTTAAGGTCAGGATAGGTCACCGGGCAGCGAGTCTCACAAGTGTTTTTGTAAGTTTTTGCAGATCTCAGATCAGATTTCGCAATTTGCGGGTTACCTTCTAGACATGATCAAGTGCATTGGCACCCTTGCCGAGCCGCCAGACTAGCTCCATTCAAGTGTCCTTTAGATGATAAGAAACCTGCCAGAATTGGTTGTTCGCCTTTCTTTTAGGCGTCTAAAATATTGTTCTTGCTGCTGCCCCCATCCACAGCAGTACATTGCTTTGCTCCTGTGCTGGTAACTCTTGTCTGTTTCTCCACACTGGAGGCATGCCGACCGTCATCTACTGTATGATTTGGTGGTTTGTTGGCTATTGGTCATGCAAACATTTTCTTTTTCAATTTTGTCATAAAATTAAGTTAAAATAGTCTGATGGTAAGTGTCATGTGATTACAGCACGGGCTCTGCAACATGAGAGCTGATTGCTTTAAAGGCTTACAGGCTTCCTCCCTTACAGGTTATTAAGACAATAACTGTTTGACTCGGCTAACGCTATAGATGAACTTCTGACTGTGAACACACACACATGCACACACACACACAAAAGTTCACTCAGTGCCACACTGTAAGTCCTACACAATATTTGAGATAAAAGAATGCATTGTTTGGAGTTGTGAGGAGGCCAGAGGTGGACATCTGCCGAGGGACAGTTTCCATTACATAAACTGTCCTGGCTTTGACCCCATTTATTTTTTTGAAGCACTGGGAGACAGTTTTGATGTTTATAAAAACTTTGGCTAAAAAATTTGTATTTGTATTCTTACAATTTAAGAAATATTTTCTAGAAAAGTTTCTACCAATACTGTAAACTCCGTAAACTACATACAACGCCTTCAAACAAGCTTACTTGTTACACATTCTTTGTGGTTACAGTAATTTCTATTCATGCTATTTTACAGTGACGGCAAACGGAGATCATTTGAGATGAACTGATTAGTATCACACCAACCAAGCAAGTCAATCAATTTCTCCAAATATGTGGTATTTTTAGATACAAGCTGCTGCACTATCTACATCCGCTTATGACCTGATTATGCATGTATAGGGCAAAGGGCATTGAATGTGAGACTCTCAGCGTGTGTCTGTGTGTCCATGTGGGGTGTTGGGGGGTTGTTTGCTCAGCTGCAGAGTGTTGTTCTCAGAGCAAACAACCTCTCAGAGCTTCTCGCATCGACTCATCTCCTCCTCCGATACGAATGTTAATGAAACACATGGGGGGGAGGCACAGTAACGGGGAGTTCTGTGACACACTCGATGTGAACCTCCTGGGAATGAAAGACAACCTTCAGAGAGAGACGAGACAGGAAAATATTATCTCATCATGTTCGCTCCACGGTCCCTCTGGCAGAGTACCATCTATTGACATCCACCCACTGAGGTCGCACCACAAAATTCACTATTGTTCCCAACTGGAGAAGTAAAATGCTGTGCAGTGTGGTGTTTGTGTCTCTGTTTGTGTCTCTGTTGAGACTCTCTTATAGGCCAGTGCAGGTGGTAAAGCACTAGACTGAGGTGTGTTTTTGAATGCACATCAACTCAGATCATTCCCTCCTCTTGAAACACGTTAACATGCAGAAGAAAACTCTGATCGTTCCTGTTAAAGCTTCAGTAGGCAGAAGGCTTTTGGCATCATTGGGCAAAAATCCTATAATAACCTTTCAGCATATTGTAATTCAAGTGTTGATGTTTGAACATGATGATATTACCCTTCACAACACTGAGAATCCTGAAACTAAACTAAGCGTTAATTGCTTGATGGACACCACTTCTTTCTGTGGACATCACCAGTCTCCTTTAACCACTGTGTTTTTAAAGAAAATGTTTCAAAAATGTATATAAAAAGTATTCCTTAGCTTCCCACTATGATTGTGAATTCTGTTTCATCTACCATTCCTTAAGAAGTCCTCGTAGGGTAGGACAGCTCTGCAGCTTAAGAAATGTTTTTACTTGTATGACTAAAGAAGGACATAATGTGCTCAGGACACTAGGGACTATTTTACCACTTTAAGATAAATGCCCCAGATCATTTTAGGGGTTAGAGGGAAAATCTAAATTTGGAGCAGTTATGTAAACTAAGCTTTTGGAGGATTCAGCCTGCAACAAATGAATGAATGAATGAATGAATGAATGACATGACCCCGTGCCTTAAAGCTGTAGTGGGTAGAAATGGAGAAAATATGATTTTAAAAAGTTATTTATATAAAACGGTCACTATATCCTGACAGTAGTGCATGAGACAAGTAATCTGAAAAACAAAAATCATGTGCCTCTGTGTCCTCCAGTGCTCCTAATGGCATCTGCAAGATTTCACAGACCGGAGGAAAACAACCAATCAGAGCCGGGCTGGAGCCTTGCCATCTCTGAGCAGCTGTCAATCACTCGCGAACTCCGATAAAACGGTCAAACTAGGCAGCGCTGATCAAAATATGAATCAATATTCTGTTACTGTAATGCCTATTTCTCTCCTCAAATGTTTTCAGAAACATCTTGTAGTGTACTGTTTAGCTGTAAAATGAGAAAGTTTGGGACACGGCAGCCATGTTGAGATATGCTGAGGAAATACCAAGCAGAACAAAACAGAGCCATGAGGAGGAGCAGAAGTCTCTCTCAGAACACTTGATTTACAATATGCTGACAGGTTATTATGGGATTTTTGCCCAATGATGCCAAAAACTTGTTTAAAGTTTCTTTAAAGGAGAGTGTTGGTGTGTGTTTGTGAAGTACTCTCCATCTGCAAACAGCATAACTTCAGGAGCCACTGACTCGGACCCAAATATGTAAAAGCATGCCTGAGCATAAACACACAAACACAGAAGAACACTTCAACCTTTCCTTTAAAACCAGCTTCTGAAAGTTACCTCAAAATGAGGAAGTGAACATGATGTTGTACAGTTCTCTTGTCACATTTTGACTACAGTCACCAGCATGACAAACTTCTCTGTTTAAACGTCTGTTTAACTCAGGACCTGGCT
>CAKAOI010033870.1:22465-41375 GCA_916701655.1 Sebastiscus albofasciatus
AATCAATATTCTGTTACTGTAATGCCTATTTCTCTCCTCAAATGTTTTCAGAAACATCTTGTAGTGTACTGTTTAGCTGTAAAATGAGAAAGTTTGGGACACGGCAGCCATGTTGAGATATGCTGAGGAAATACCAAGCACCGCCCACCAGCCGGGTCACAGCCAATAGGAACGCTCTCTCTCTCTCTCTCTGAAATGACCTGTGATTGGTCAAAGTCTCCCATCACAGGCTAGATTTTTTTAAAACCCGAAAACTGAGCCATGAGGAGGAGCAGAAGTATCTCTCAGAACACTTGATTTACAATATGCTGACAGGTTATTATGGGATTTTTGCCCAATGATGCCAAAAACTTGTTTAAAGTTTCTTTAAAGGGAGAGTGTTGGTGTGTGTTTGTGTAGTACTCTCTATCTGCAAACAGCATAACTTCAGGAGCCACTGACTCGGACCCAAATATGTAAAAGCAAGCCTGAGCATAAACACACAAACACAGAAGAACACTTCAACCTTTCCTTTAAAACCAGCTTCTGAAAGTTACCTCAAAATGAGGAAGTGAACATGATGTTGTACAGTTCTCTTGTCACATTTTGACTACAGTCACCAGCATGACAAACTTCTCTGTTTAAACGTCTGTTTAACTCAGGACCTGGCTTTGTTTGTGACCATGTTTAAGTCAAACAGGTAAAAAAAAATCAAAGCAGGAAAGGTAAAATAACTGTCTTACCTTACATAATATGAAACTAATCGCAGGTCAGGTTATTATTGTTAGTCTGCCAACTAATTACTGGCTGATAGCATCTCATTAGCTCTCTAAACTCACTTCCATCTCCGTACAGAGGGGCTCTGCAGTCAGGTCTTTACTGAATTATCAGTCGAGATGCTGTGAATGATTGTGGGCTGACATGACAGACAGCAGATGCAGCAGTTCACCATCGATGATGTATAGATGTGTAAATGTGTGTCAGAAGGAGAAAGGTGTATGTGAGTTGACACATACTGTACATACAGGGCACGTCTTTGCAGCAAAGAGAAGTTGTCCTGTGCAACGTATCCTAAGACAACGCTTCGTATGATATCTTACGGAAAGTTATTCCTCATTTTTTGTGCGTTTTTCTGCAAACAAATACAAATTTCTGCTCCTGGTTCACGATTACCCGGACTACATACGAATTGATTTTGTGGGATATATAAAAATTACAGTGCATTACTTTTCATAAGCTACGAACGGTGTATGAGAACAGCCTGTCCTGTGTTATCTTGCATCAAACAATTAGGCCTCAAATTTTACTTTTCTAAATTTCCTTGATTATTGTTGCTTTAAAATCTTGAAATACCGCTGGGAATATTACTGGTACATTATCAACATGAACATTGCTTGACTTTTCTCCAACTACAATGAACCAGAGCTGAAACAGTTGGTCAATTAACAGATTGATCGCCAGGAAAATTAATTAGCAACGATTTTAATTATTATAGATTAAAAAAAAAAGTCCCGTTTCAAGCAAAAATACCAAATATTTCAGGGTTTTGCTTCTAAAATATAAGCATGCTGCTATTCTTTTTCTTATATAAAAGTATCCTGAATAACTTTGGTTGTGGGACAAGAGATCACCTTGGGGCTCTGGAAATTTTTCACTATTTTCAGACATTGAAAGAGAAAACGGTGAATTGATTCATTGATAAAATATTTTGCCAAATGAACCGACAATGAAAATAAGTTGCAGGCCTTATTATTCAGATTTACCCAAGTTTTACTCAGTAGCAATGCTCTGTGCATTCACCTGTAGAGAAGGCAATAATAAAACAATCAAATAACAGCCATTAAATGTGAACATTAACAGAAGGTTAACACTCTCCTCAAGTAAATGACGTTTTAGATTCCTCACATAGTAAAAAGACTTCCTTTGTATGTTTCTTGCCCCAAAGCATAGACAGCGTGGAACACACAATGATTATGATTCATGGTCCACTTCCTAGCCTGTAACTATGGCAACGGTGTACACAAACAACAGAAAACTTTCTGTTTCCTTCCTAAAAGCAGTACAGTAAGAGCTGTAAATCTGAGTTTTTATCTTAAAAAGTCAATTTAACAAAAACATGCTTCTGATATGAGTTTAACTTTCTCTGCAACAACACAGCAGCTTTTTCTCTCCTCATTCTGAATCCAAGCACAGTTTCCTCTCTACGTAACGGCAACCGAGGTTAAAGGACTACATCATCCCAGTGAGCATCACATCATGGAAAACACAAGACCACTTTCAACCCCTAAAAGAAACACCCATTCTTATTTTCAAGTTTCCAGTGACTGATTTTTTTCCCCATCCCATATAGAGCTGACCGTTACACACACGTACAGCAATGACACCTTTTACAGTTGGCCCATTGTGCCCAACTGTGTTCAAATCAAAGTCACTCTGGCTGAATGGGCACATTCCAGACAGGACGCCGCTGCAGCGAGGGCGTTCGGTTCTCTAATATACTGAAGACATTGAGGTAGAGGCTCTTTCATTACAGCTCTATGACATTCACGCCTGCCAGGTTTTTAGACTCATAAAACACTAAATGGAGCATGGCAGGAGTTTTATTCCAGTATAACATCAAGAGGCCAAATAAGGTCAAGTGAACCAACTGAAACAAAAAAAATATAACTGTTTTTGACATTGCTATTTTTCTAGAGGTGGATATGGTTCATAGAGCAAATATTCAACAACAGAGGGGACCAAAATGTGGCGGATATTGTGGACCTCAACAGTAAAATAATGTGACTACAGTTTTACGGCGCAGAGGAGCGCCTCGACCAAAACAGACTCCTACTGGGCTCACCTCACAATCATTTATATTGGCTAAACATGGAATCCTTTCAGAGCAACTCAACCGACGGTAAATGGAAAGTGAAGGTTCCTGGAGGCAGGAATAAGAGTGGCTTTTCGGGGGGGAACAGGGTGAAGTTTTGGATGGTGGAAAACAGCAAGATAAAAATTTTGCTTTTTCAGCTTGAGTTCTGCGTCTGGAAATGTCAGCCCGTTCGCACGAAGAGGTGTATAATGGCACGATAATGCGCAAGGTGTTTAGCGTGCGATAACTACGCCTTTCATGATTTACATTTGTACGCCATGTATCCTGCACTGACTGCAATGTAAACGCATAAATGCTACGGTAAGAGTTAGTGACGTAGTATAAAAAGCGTGAAAGACCGCTTATGGTGGATGGGTCCAACAAACACCAGACTTTTAACCCAGACAATTAGACTGTTGTCAGGCTATTAAATAGGCATTATCAGTCACCATATGCCCCATAGATGTGGGTCAATAGGGACCTACTACACCCACTAGTAGGTTTTATCATCTATTCAGGATGATGAACCAGTGGACCAGAGTTCGCATCCTGTGTGAAACCAACAACGTGTAGTTGTCTTTGTGTTCATAGTTATTTTTATCCCAAAACACAATGTTTTCCCTAAATCTAACTGTTTTTTTTTTGTTGCCTAAATGTAAAGAAGCCTTTTTGTTTGTGTTCAAAATGTAACGTTTCATTTGGTTTTACAACATGTTATAACGTGTTACTTTTAAGTTTCACTTTCACTACGTAGTAGGCATAGCAGGCCCCTAATGACCCACATCTATGGTGCTTATAGCGACTGATTCAATTCAATTCAATTTATTCTTATATAGCGTCAAATCATAACAGAAGTTATCTTGACACGCTTCTTTAAACAGTTCACACATAGCACTCGAGTGACAATTTGCGAGTGCTGAGCCAATGCCGATTTGCTTCTGATCTGGGGCTTTTGTCTGTGAGATGCAAAAAAAATGTCGGCGATCAGAAAATCAGGGTTAAAGTCGTGTAGTGCGAACTAGGCATTTGGGAAAGATCCTGGAAATAGCCAATAAATTATGGCTAAGATAGGTGGTTGGGTTAGGTAACTAAAACACTTGATCATGTTTAGGTAAAGATTGGGATTCACTTACAAAGGAAAACATTAATTGTAGATCTGTGACAACGGAGGAGGCAACTCCAGTCTCTTGCCTAAAAGTTGTTGTGCTAACGTGCCCATCCACCACCAGTTAAGCTACATACACTTTAAGGCATCAGTATGCTTCAGACAAACTGCTTTTTGGACAGTCGAGAAGCAACCCCCTTACGGCCACGCCATGTCAACATTACAATTGCGTCCAAATAACTTTCTACGATCCGACAAGAGGGGAGCAGAGGTGGAATAAGTAGACAGGATTTCAGGTTCAGCCCATTCTCATTTTTTACACTTCCGAGTACAAACGAGTGAATGCCTTCAGGAAAAGCTTGTCCGAAAGAGTTCGCCGTTATCCCCAAATTTGAACGATTACCCCGTCTTGCCCTTCTCTATGACGGCAGGCTTTTAACCCCAACTGTGAGTGTGGCAGTTCAGAGCAACTATAAACACTTTTGCCTTTCAATGTGGTCGGATACTGCTTTATACAAACTAGTTCATTTGAGCATAATCCCACCCCTTACTTATCATGTCGCTACATATAGGACATACTTCCTGCACTGGCAATGAATGTTGGCATTGGACATAAATCAACATATTGACACTGGGCTGACTAATATACATGTGACATACTCTCTGTTGAGTCTGAACCAATAGAAAACACCACTGTGTCTCATATAGAAGGCCTTAATCATTTCTAAGGGGTTTGAATGAGAGATTTGCCCAAACATTGTCATAGTTTGTTTGTAATAGTGAGTTATTAGAACACCAACAGCCAATATAAGTGGATATGGTTGGAATAAGCATTGCGTCCAGGACCCAGAGATAGAGTCAAAGAGATGCCATTTATTGTGTTTTGCTCAAGGGCACACTTGGAGCACTGATATTCCAAGTTGGTTTTGGAATTTAAACATATGATTTTCTAATCACAAGACAGTCTCTCCAGCCGTCGAGCCTGTGGCAGTCCACAGCTGTGTTCAGTGTGAATAATAAATAACTTCTAAATCCTGCAGAAACACTGGATTCTTTCTGACTTTCTGTGAATGTTCAAAAAGGATTTTTTCGCCATCCATTGTCAAAAATCACCCACCCACGTACCTACACGTGCTGACATTAAACTGGCACAGGGACAAGAGTGTTCTCAACATCCCGCTTCAAAGCTCCGTGTGTGTGAACCGACCAACCCACCACCGGTCCTCTCTGATGCTCTCGAGCACACAAACAAGCAAGTGCAGTGCACATTGAAACCCCCTTCGCACCATTACCATACAAACTAAACACTTCATTTCTCACCCTGGTGCAGCGTTTGACTCGTCTGCCACTTCCAGCTATCTCATTGTACACACACACAGACACAGGGCAGAGGAAGTCCGGTGTACTGCCTAACAAACAAACAATCTCTCTCCTACAGAGCTGTATAAGAGGAGCCTCACAGCAGGGAGTCACTAAATGAAAACCACAGCAGCAGACAGAGGTGTGAAAATGGAAATGGTAAGGAGGACTGACCCTTATTATGGGTCTTGTAATGGGTCTGTGATGAAGGAGTGATGAAATGCTAGTCTGGCCATTGTCATTAAAGGCTGTTCATTGATGGATAACATTTTATCTTAGTTATTTTGCATGCTGTAGTCTATTTCACTGCATCCTTTGGGTCCGTCTTCAAAAACTTGACCAGGTATCCCGGCCCAGAATTGAGCATCTCTTTAGCCATTTCATGCTGGAAGTCAGCTCAGAAGTCTATCCTCAAACCTGCTCATTTCATTTTAGTGCTCAAATAATATGTATTATTCCTACTTGTAAACTTGGGGCAAATCCGTCTACCCAACTTCACGCAGAAGCAGTTGTCTGACGTCACACAACAATGGAAGCGTACATTGTAAATGGCAAACCATCAGCTAAAAGGCAACATAAAGTATATTTTGCGTGTATTTAATTAAAATATAAGGTTACATACCATCATGCAGCCAACTAAAACCTGCTCTGCATGTAAATTGATGTCAAAATATGTCACCATGTTAGCAGGTTACGGTAAACAATCTCTGAAAGTCATATCTTCTTTGCACAAAAGCTATTTGAGAAAGCTTATTTAAAAATGCCCAAAAATGTGGAGGCTGCACTGCTGAGAGCCAGCCATGGTTTTTGTTTGCATTTGGCGTCGTGCACCTGGAACGCTTGGATGCCGGAAGTTGGAAATTTCAACTGGGAAATTTAGAAGATTCCTAGTTACGGCTGCTAAAATAACTGTTCAGACGAAAGGTTTGCTGACAGAGTGAAACCTTTTCATGTTTAAAAGTTAAGGAAATTTACATCTGTGCTTCAAAAAAGCAGCACATTTCCCAAAGGAATCTTAATGTGTGACACAAAATATAAAACGCATTGTAAAGGTGCCATAATTCTGTTTAAAGAAGCCGACTCCATAATGAATGAAGTACATGATGAACAAATGAGTAATTGTTGATGTTAATCTGTTATTTCAGGATACATTTAGATCTAATCGCAGCATCCAGAAAGGCTGTGTTATGCTGTGTACTTTGATGAAGCAATCACATGAGCATCTATAACATCTGGATTATTATATAGCCTTTAACTTTAACATTAAACACACTGACTAGATTCTGTCACATTAGAGCTTTACTGACCCATAACAGGATACATAGGCGTCTGTGATCTGAATCGAAATACATTTAACATGAAAGAAATGAAAAGAAATCAGTTTAAAATTAAATTATGATGCATAACACATTCGTGCTTTCCATGGTAATGATATTTTCTAGTGCGATTTGAGGATTAGTCGGGGCTACGTGAGGAAGAGCTCCTTTAATAAAGCATTCATTTGTTGGGTCAGTGCCAAGCTGTTTTGGGGAGCATCCACCACAGCTGTATATTTCTTTATAGTTACCGTGTTGGGAAACATCTGCAGCAGCATGAATCTTACCTTCTATAACCTGCAGGGCAGCGGCCGGCCAACACAGCAGGACTAGATGCAGGGCAAGAGACCACCTGGGGAGACACATCAGTCACATAATGTAAGTTTTAGGCAGACTTCAAAACATAAAGAAACAGGTGTTAATTTAAAAAAGCTTATATTGTGAATGAAATGTGTCTTTCAATGTAGAGACCAGAAAGCTGAAGAAATGCTGCAACATCACAGGTCTACTCTGAGGTGTAACTGAGGTATGAAAGGGATGGTAAAGTCAGGTATTCCTTTGAGGTAATAGTTGAATTGCCTTACCCTTGAAACATTTTAGCGAGTAAAGGAATAAAAAAAAATCCAGGTTTGGAAGTGAACCCAAAGTGCATGTACGTATGTGATGAAATCCCGGCAAACTCCGTGGTCCCTCTGCCTCTCTGTGCAGACCTGAAGTCACACTGCTGCCCTCTCTCTCTCTCTCTCCCTCTCTCTCCCAGTACAAAGGCTCTCTCAGTTCTGAGCTGAGTGACTCTCAGACCCACGGAGTTGGGAAATTCGACTCCCTTGAAGGAAAAAAAAACTCCCCCCCCTCACTCACTCAGTGGACCCTCTCTCCTAAACCTACTGCTTGAGTCAAGTTCCTTTCACTAATGATAATAGGATGTACATTTAAGTTAAATACATCAATCTATGAATCTATAAATATTCCAAAAACATGTTACATACATGTTAATTAATAGCAAATAGCATGGCCAAATGAACCTGTAACATGGCCTTGCTGTTGAGCCTATTGACACCCCACTTCTCACCTCTATGGTGTATGATGTATGCAGCCTGTGTATCGCCTCTAAATTCCCATTAGGTTCGATGCAAACAGGAAATTGCAAATAGCAGCTTCATTATATGCCCCGAGAACCAGAAAACAACCAGCACTCCTATGGTGGAATAATGCTACCTGGTCCCAGGTTTTCTGTGTGTGTCAGTTAATTTGTGGTAATTAGAACAAATATAACTTTATTTGGAAGTCAATTTTATATGCTGTGTATATCCAATATTACAAATTTGCCTCAAGGGGCTTTACAATCTGTACAGCATACACACCCTCTATTCGGATAACTCCCCAAAAAAAACTTTAAAGGGGAAAAAATGGAAGAGTGCGTGCAGAACAGACCCAAATAGCAACATTATAATATGGAAAACCAGATGACAGTAAAATAACTAAAGTCTTGAAGCAAGACTAAATAACTTTTGCTGAACAGTGGCCACCAATTACATTGCACAAAATGGAATGATGTGTGTATTTTTTGTTTTATTTTCATCACTGAAATGTCTCTGCGACATGCAAAAACATAGTGTAATGTTAATTAAAGTAGAGCCATAAAATCTGTCAAGTAACTAAGTAATACGAGTTGCACAGCAATATCTGTTGGAGGTTTAGCTAACATTATCAACTATACTCGTCATACCAGAGCAAGCAAGTCTGTAGCCAATAAACCACTGAATGTGTTTAACTGAGCAGTGGTGTGTGAATGCAGCTTTTTATTTGTAAGAGGAAGACTGTGTTAATTCTTATTTTTAAAGTTTCACTTTAAAACTAGATTTTGGTAAAGGGGCCCTCTACAAGATGAGATAAGACACAACTTTATTTATCCCAAGGGAAATTGCTGTGCATCAGCTGCAATACAAAGTGGGAAGAGTACAAATAGAAAGAGTGCAAAAATAGAAGTCTAAGATAATCCAACATGTATACAAAGCCAAAGTCAGGTTAAGAGTGTGGATCATACAAATATGAACAGGTAGGAATCAGTCTAGATGGGTTAAATGTACAATATGTACAACAATGTTCCTGATTATGTCAATGACATTGCACCTTATGTCCCATTATTGCTCATTATGTCCAATTATGTCCTGTGGAGTGAGAATGTGTTGGTCCTGTGAGTAAGGGACCACATCAGGTAATATTGCAGTACCCAACTGCCAGTCTGCCTTTGGCGAATGGAGATTTGTTCTTTGTCTTTTCTCCACATTTAAAGCGGCAGTAAGCAGAATATTTTTGGCATCATTGGGCAAAAAATCCATAACAACCTTTCAGCATATTGTAATTCAAGTGTTCTGAGAGAAAACTAGACTTCTGCACCTCCTCATGGCTCTGTTTTCAGGCTTTAGAAAATCTAGCCCATGACGGAAGACTTTGACCAATCACAGGTCATTTCAGAGAGAGAGAGTGTTCCTATTGGCTGTTCATTCAACGGAAGCAGCTGTCAATCACTCGCAAACTCTCGAAACTAGGCAGCACTGATCAAATATGAATCAATACTCTGTTATTGTAATGCCTATTTCTCTCCTCAAAGGTTTTCAGAAACATCTTGTAAAAAGTTGTAAAAATGAGAAAGTTTGTGACCCAGCAGCCATGTCAAGACCAGCTGAGGAAATACCAAAGCACCGCCCACCAGCCGGAGCAAACTTTCTAATTTTTCAGCTAAACCGTGCACTACAAGATGATTCTGAAAACATTTGAGGTGAGAAATAGGCATTACAGTAACAGAATATTGATTAATATTTGATCAGCACTGCCTAGTTTGACCATTTAATCGGAGTTTGTGAGTGATTGACAGCTGCTCAGAGACGGCAAGGCTCCAGCTTGACTCTGATTGGTTGTTTTCCTCCGGTCTGTGAAATCTTGCAGATGCCATTAGGAGCACCGGAGGACACAGAGGCACAATTTTTGTTCAGATTACCTGTCTCATGCACTACTGTCAGGATATAGTGACCATTTTATAAAAGTAACTTCTTTTCTTTTTTTAATAATTTGCTCCAACTTGCCTACCTCAGCTTTAAAAAGTCAATATTGGAGAGACACGGTTTTTATATGCCCTCGTTCAAAAGCACAAGATAAATGGTGGCTGAAAATCATCGCATTACCTACCAGCTGAGAAACAGTGTCAACAGTTCATCTCAAAGTTTACCAGTCAGAGAATCTTTTCTTATAATTTTGTTTTCACATTAGACGTGAACTCACTCCCTGGCCCCTTGCAAGTGAAACACACTTCTCCTCTGAACAGGAAGGGTTGGTAAAATGTTTAGTTTCCAAAACTGAAAAGGAATTCATGTTTTCAAAAGAGATCATTCATGTGTAACACAAAGACCATTTTCTCCACAAAGGTCATTTAACTGTAATTTATGCACCACCAATTGTTGTCTGGTTGTGCAGTGTTTTCAGTGCTTTAATCAGTCGGACAAGAAAATATTTTCAGAGCGTTATAGTCACACCCTGGTACTGCCACCACACTGACCACAAACACTGATGTTTTACAATGCAGAAACACCCATTATTATTAGTCTGTGTTTAGTCTTTTGTAGTCATTTCACAGCAGCAGCGTACAGAAACAACAGGTCCAGTTCGTGCTGGACTTCTGTCCCAATAAACCAGCATAGACGAGGCGTCAGGGTTCAACGAGATCAGAGGGAGTCCCAGTGAAATTATCCATGTTGTGATGTTAACACCCCACTATTAGCACATGCTGGAATGATAATGGCTCAGAGAGGAAGAAAGTTACCCTCCCTTTCCTCCTCATCCTCCCTCCTTCTCCGTCTTTACAGACTACAATCCCCTCCTAAGCCACTTGTGTTTTCCATTTTTTAGCTCTTCTCCTAGATTAAGCTCTCAGATAAGACAAACAAGGGAAAATGCTGTTTAGCCAAAAACTTCAGATGTTACTGGAAGGTCAGTGGAAGCTGTGGGAAGATGACGGTCAGCCTCGGTGATAAACACGCTGGTATGAGAAGCTGAGAGTTAAGAACACCTTGGGCTAACAACTAGGGTTGTCAATCAATATATTTAATCACAATTCATCGCATAGTTAATAGTGATTAATCACAAATTAATAGCATATTTTTTATCTGTTCAAAACCTACCTTAAATGTACCTTATTTAATACTCTTATCAACACGGGAGTGGTCAAATATGCTGCTTTATGCAAATGTATGTATATATTTATTATTGGAAATCAATTAACAACACAAAACAATGACAGATATTGTCCAGAAACCCTCACAGGTACTAAAAAAAAAAAAACAACATGAAACACAATATGCTCAAATCATAACATGGCAAACTGCAGCCCAACAGGCAACAACAGCTGTCAGTGTGTCAGTGTGCTGACTTGACTATGACCCATTTTCATTCACATATCTTGAGGTGGGAGGTCAAGCTACTATGACATGGTTGGTATCAATGGATTCCTTATGTTTTCTAGTTTCATATGATACCAGTATCTCCACTCTAGCTTCAAAACCGAGTGCGCTACAACCTAAAAATCACGTTAATGCGTTAAAGAAAATTAATTCATAATTTGCGTTAACGCGTTAACTTTGACAGCTCTACTAAAGACACATATGGACTTAACAAACGGTATACGTTTAAGAATATGAAAAATGAATATACAGAAAATTATGTTTTATATATTTTACATGTAAGAAAGTCGATATTTACATTAACATATAAAACTCTTGGAGAAAGTCTAGATGAGGGTGAACTTTACAGCAGGTATTAATGTCTACTATGTTCCCCATCTTAGTTTAGCATGTTAGCAATGCTAACATTGCTAAGTAGCACTAAACACATAGTACAGCCGAGGCTGATGGGACTGTCAATCGATTTGCAGGTATTTGGTCAGAAATCAAACTACTGAACAAATGTTGCCATGAAAAGTGCTAAATATGAGATTTAGGAGAATTTCTATTGCCTCCACGTGATTTCGGTCGGTAACCCTCCTGCACACACATTTTGACCTTATGTACATTGCACACACGCACCAGCAAACAATAGTTTATTAAGTACTGTTGGCAGTACAGTAACTTCTATTTGCAGTGCACACATTTAGTGACCTTCTGTACAGTCACACTTTATTTTGACTTTAGATAAGTTTGCACTAAATTGTTGTAGTTTCTATTTCTGTGAGTTACCAGTGCTGAAGGGTTCCACTGCTGGTTGTTGCTGCTGCTGCTGGATAAACATCTAGTCAGGTTGGAGCAAATGATGAGCATCTTAAAGCAGAGCCTTTAAATACAGGAAGTGGCCAATCAGAATGAACCAAGTGCCGCCACATCATGGGGGGGATTGGGATCTGTAGTTCTAGTAGATTTTGGTTTATTTCTTTAGAGTATAATAGTTTGTTGGTGCTTTTTTTTAGTCCTTTCCTGGAATATTTATACTTATAGACTAATTGTCCTGTTTTGTTTTATTTGTTGGTGAGCTGGTAGTGTTTGTCTTTGTTACCCCTTTGTTTAAAAAAATGGTTTGATCGGCTATTATACATATACCTGTACATATGTTCCCCTTTGTGTTCAGTTTGTTAGGTGTAATGGCAATTTTCATATCTGCAGTTGACAGTCCAACACCCCGAGGAGTAGGCCAAAGTTAACACTGTACTTTTAGATAATCTCGGGGCCTCACATGTTCAACCTTGTCACCATAAGCATTAAAACAGCGACCCGACAGTTTTTCCTTCTGTAACTGTAAACAACAGATGGCTGAAGTACTTGTTATGTCTTGTGATGCTCTGTTGTCTGTTCTGTGCTGACGTAATGATACACTTTCTATCTTTCTCTTCTTTGCACTTATCTGTGTGTTATGCTTTAGTATGTATAAATACTGACTACTCTTGTGTTCGGGGCTCACTTGCCACAGTCCACTCAGGTGACTGTGCTCGTGAGTCCATCTGCAGATGCTTTTCTTATTAATGTATGCTTTTTTTTATTAAATTTACTTGAAGGATAGGTTGTTACCTTGGTTTGTGTCTTGTTTTAACAGAAACTGCCACCACATAGGTCAGTTTGGTCTGTTCAGTTTGATTCAGTTTATGTTGAGTTAGCATTAGTGGTGAAGCTCTCCAGCAAACTGGTTCGCAAAAAGGTTCATATCACGAGGCTTCATGTGCACACGGAACCACCTGTTGGTCAAAGAGTGTAAAACAGGCAGATATATCACAGATATCAACCATGTGATCTGTGATATAGGCTACTGTATTTTACACCAGAAAAGGCCTAGGAGTGATGACTGTCAACAATGAAAAACAAATCCATTTATATCAATATAGTGTCTATTTTCTGGTACATATATTGTGACTGTATAACAGAACCGTATAATAAACTAGAATTGTGGGTGAGTAATGCATCAAATGTGTGTAAATTAATCCTTTGGTCAATAATTGTACCATAATAATGGCAGGAGGGGGAATATTGGTGTTTTAAAGCAGTGGTTTAAGCGGGCAGAGGACAGTGAATGTGCTTGTGTAACTACAGAGAAATGATAGTGGGGAGACTTTATTTGGTTTTATTCAGGAACAATAATTTCTCAACTGTGTTTCGGCTTCGGGCATCTTCAATGACGTCATTAATCTAAGACGATACAAACCTCAATACGCGCTTCACTTAAAACTTCCTGGATTACTCGACACACGCTCTGAAGCCTCGGCACATCACGTAACATCACTAGGAAATTGAGTTACGTTTTGCTCCCAATCTAGAATAGAAATTTACTTAGTTTGAGCAGTTTGCAAGTAAATGTTTGTACCGGTAGTTGCACAGAACTGACATTGGAGCGTGTTCCATGACGAACACAAAACAGCGTTGCACGTCGTCAGTGAGGGCAACTGGTTAAGTCTGCATCGATGCAGGCTCGCTGTTCCACTCCCCCCTAATTGGTTTGGGAGGGCATTTAATATGGCGGACCCTTCACGCAAACACGCAAACGGAGTGGAAGTGGGTAGGGAGAGGGTGTAGGGCGTGGTTTGGAATTGGGCCATGATCAGATTTTGTCTTTGTTGGGTCAGTTTAGACTATTCAGTGTATGTTGAGTTAGCATGGCCTGAGTTAAGTCAAGTTGACCTCTTTTATGGACCAAGAACTTTGTTACTAGTTTTGTAAATGTGTTGCTTAATTGTTCCACATAGCCAGTCAGGAGGGCTCGTCTTGAAGACAGATCATGGCTGGTCTTACAGTTTCATTTTCTAAATGAAACAGCAACTGAAGTTTTTAAATTTTGAGGCCTGTATCGTTGAGAAAACACACCAATAACCTGTCATAATACACAAATACAGCACCACGTAATACATATGCACTTCTATGCAACTTTACCTGAGCTTACACGACTGAAGCAAGTTGGCAAAAAATCTTGCAAAACGTTGGACTATAAAACCTCCCACATTTGAAAGTAGCATGTGAACCCATCATTTTCTCTTTCTTGTTTTTCACTAAAGCTCTGTGAATTGTTTTATATAGCGACACTTGTGGCCATTGTCTTGTTTTTATGTGGATCCTGGCCACCACACAAGATCCCCATTGAGGCAACAGTAAAATGTCAAATTGGGTTAACTGTCCTGAATCTTAGCAAAAGACAGCCTGTACTTTAAAGTGAACGAACAGTAAGGATCACAGACGGCACAGAGTTGTAGTTCAGACAGCGATCAGAGCATCAGACCGAGATCATTGTTGTTGTTGTTCTGTTGTGCGTGCTGACCCAGCTAACCGCTCTGCGGGACAAACAGGAAGCCATTTATCCAAGGCCAAAGCTTCTTCCTGCAGCTCCAAGATTGTCTTTGTTCTTTTGTGTGCCAAGAGACAATGATGATTTTAGGATTGTTGGAAACTGAGCCTGGGCCAGTTATGTAAGAGATGACAACAATCCAGCTCGGCTCTCATCTGGGTCAGACAGGAACCTATTCCATCGGACGAGAATGTAACACCTTCTGGTATATATTACAACAGGAAGTGATTAAATGTTTTAATGAGAGATGCAATTACATAAATAACAAAAGGGTGACAACATCAATTCTGATTTTGATGCATTGTGGTTCAATTACTGAACCTGCTACAGGATGAAATGTTTAAAAGATGAGAAGAACGCAATCAGAGAAATCACAGACCAATCAGCTTCATTTCCTTTGTCTACTGACTTCCTGCTTTGATGTTTCCTGCCTTTTTGTCTGTGTGTGTGTCTACAGTATGTTTCATGTTATGGGAGTTTCCATCCAAGTCTGAATAAACACTTCCCAATGTGGGCAAGCTCATTAATCACCAATGTTAAATTAATCACACATTTTTTATCTGTTCAAAATGTATCTTAAAGGGAGATTTGTAAAGTATTCAACACTCTTATCAACATGGGGGTGGGAAAATATGCTGCTTTATGCAAATGTATGTATATATGTATTATTGGAAATCAATTAACAACACAAAACGATGACACATATTGTCCAGAAACCCTCACAGGTACTGCATTTAGCATCAAAAATATGCTCAAATCATATCATGGCAAACTGCAGCCCAACAGGCAACAACAGCTGTCAGCTTGTCAGTGTGCTGACTTGACTATGACTTGCCCCAAACTGCATGTGATTATCATAAAGTGGGCATGTCTGTAAAGGGGAGACTCGTGGGTACCCATAGAACCCGATTTCATTCACATATCTTGAGGTCAGTAGTCAAGGGACCCCTTTGAAAATGGCCATGACAGTTTGGAGCGTTATTTAGCCTCCTTCCCGACAAGCTAGTTTTTTGGTACCAATGGATTCCTTAGGTTTTCTAGTTTCATATGATACCAGTATCTTCACTCTAGCTTTAAAACTGAGCCCAGTACAACCTAAAAATTCCAAGTTGCTTTCTGGAAATTAGTGACAGCCCTAATGCACAAATGGTCCCTGAAGCTCTGAAAGGCGTTAGCGTGAGCCACCTAGCTGCTACGTTAGCACCACGGTAGCTGTTTGGCTACAAAAGACACAACAGCGAACCATAATATCTCTATAACTATGTTTATGATCAAACTGACACATGTTCTATTACACAGACTGGTGACGTTTATGGAAAGTTAAAGTTACATCTCCTCTCTCGTTCAATTCCTGAGTGCGGCTACTTCACTCAGAGCAGCTGTCAATCATGACATCTCACCTTTTTATAGCATCAAATAACAAATTAGTTTTTGTTGAACTAACATATGACACATTGTACTTAAAAAAAAATAATAGCAATATTAATATGAAAATACTACTTTATAGGCTCCATGTTGCTCAGTTTTCCTCATAGTTTGTTATAAATTCACACATACACCTCAACATTTTGCTCCAATACAAACAAGTCAACAACTTAAATCAACTAAAATGTACTAAAAATGCTAAAATCACAAAAGTTGCATTTCCTCTGTTGCATTTTTCTCTTTCTTTCTGATCACGCTTGGCACACCGATTTTATCAGTGACAACAAAAACAGCTGATAAGCAACGTTCAAGACAATCTATAGATTACAATCAAAACTGCCACATTTGCCCTTAAACTGTCCTGATAGTGATGAATGAGACTTTGGCTTTCTGTAAGATACAATGGCTTAAAAACATGTTCAACTCATTCCACGGGTCTAAAGTCAGTGCTTATCATTATGTCAATGAAGAGTTTCATCAACGGCACTGAAATAAATAAAGGCACTATGTTAGCATCATTCGTTGAAACCAATGAGCCAGTTGAAAAGCTGTAGTTCTTTCCTCCAATAAGTGCCTGGTGAAGCAATATAACATGTTTAATTGAAATGACAGCGCTTTCAGAAAACACAGTTCATCTGAGGAAAGAGCGTCTCCACGTTGCAGCAACACAGTGTGTAGATACGGCAGAGTTAAGGAGCCCCAGGAGGAGGGGGTATAGAGAGCCCTCTGCATCCCCAGACTGTGCACTGAGATCAGGCTGTGCTGCAGGAACACTCCCCTGTCCTTCCCTCCGATCATGGTCCTCCTGACTCCTGTGAGAGGGAGTGTACTGTACTTCCTCTGTCTCACATCTTTGTCCATGTCTCCTTTCCCTCTGGGGTCCTACTGTCCAACAATATTTCCTCCCAGTGCCATTCCAAACAATTAGGACCGTCTTGGTGCTAGGAGTAGATGGTAATGACCTCTCGACCGCCTCCACGGACCAACAGCACACGGTCCAGGCCATCCATCAGGACCTCCAGGAACTCCATATCTGAGAGACGCATTCTGGTTAAGGACATACTGTTTCATCACAGCAACACATGCTGCTATTTTCAGATTTATCCACTCTTAAAAGTAGTTTTGAACATTTCTGGGTGTGAAAAATGCTTCCGTCAGTGGTGGAATGTAACTAAGTATTTACTGAAGTACTGTACTTAGGTACAAATTTGATGTGCTTGTATTCTACTTGAGTATTTTCCATTTGATGTCACCTTAAACTTGTACTTGACTACGTAGCCTAAGTGGTCTAAATTGCTGCAACCCACAACACCTGAAACAATTTAACTAATTTTAGTATTTGTTTATTTACGATCAACCACAATGTAGTAGTTTGTCATTTTGGGAAATACTAATTCTCATTGTTGCCACGAGTTAGATAAACTCATGTTTACAATGTTTACTGAGGTAATAAATCAAGTGAGAGGTAGGCTCATTTTCTCATAGACTTCTATACAATCAGACTTCTTTTTGCAACCAGAGGAGTCGCCCCCTGCTGGCTGTTAGAAAGAATGCAAGTTTAAGGCAGTTCTGCTTTGGCTTCACTTTTCAGACCGGGAGTTGTCCACTGTTTATCGCACGTTCTACATTCCTCTACCTCAAAATCTTCTTTACGTTTTATACAGATTAAACAAATGAGATATATCGAGTCAATTAGTGACCTCTAGAGGTGTTGGGAGGTGGAATTTGTTAACTTTGAACGGAGCCAGGCTAGCTGTTTTCCCCTATTTTAAGTCTTTGTGCTAAGCTAAGCCTAATTGCTCTAGCTTGATAGCGAATATATTTCCTTTAATCGTGAACTATTCCTTAATATGCCAACATTTCTTGAATTGATTGACTGAATTACTGAATGATTCCCTGACTAAATGAACGACAGCTATAGCTGGAAAAAGGATACAGTTCTCATCCCCTTTCTTGTTCTTCGGCGGGCCCGGCATGTTGAGCAGGACCAGCTGTGAGTCACTGGAATTCTTGAGCACCGCCTCGTTCAGCTTCACGGCTGTGTGCATCCTCCGCACGTTGGACTGGTTGCTATATGTCAGACCACAGACATTAATCAGAGCATCGGTTATCCTGCCATTCGCTACAAGGGCTGTTTCAGAAGGATACTCTAAATCAGCAATCTAGCACAGTATGAAGCACAGTATGACTGATTGGGAATCTGATGATCTTGGAGGCGAATACAGCAGACAGACGCATGCGGCTTCCGTATATGTCATCATGCACCCTCTTGCAAACTGAACTGGTGAGCTACTCTCACACAGGCATGCCAACACAGACACATGCACAGAGAGTTCATGCACGGTGCAAACAAAAAGCGAACAATAAAGTGACTTACAGATTCTCCCACTCTCTAGAGGAAGGGAGCAAAAAACAACATATCCAACATTAACACAATAATAAGGGCTGCTCCTGGATTGTTTTGGATTATCTATGCAGATAGGGAAATTAGCACTCCTCTGCCATCAAACAGTAATAACAAATTACATTTGAATGCACTTAAAGGGATAGTTCAGGTGTTTTGACATAGGATTGTATGAGGTGCTTATCCATAGTCAGTGTATTATCTACAGTAGATGACGGTCAGCCCATCTCCAGTTTGGAGAAGCAGACAGGAGTATAAGCTTGGGAGCAAAGCAATGTACTGCTGTGGACGGGGCCGGCAGCAAAACGTATTTTAGCCGCCTAAAAGAAAGGCCAATCTAAAAAAAAAAATATTAGTTTAAGTGTACGCTAACTTAGAATATTTTCATTGCTTTACCTTGCTGTCAGACAGTCCTTTCCAGCAGGGAACTAAAGCTGTTGTATACATCTATGCTCTCCCTAAAGCCACCAGACTGCATTGAAAAAAACAGCAAATTTACCTTGCAAAACACGGAAGTTGCTGGTCTACCGCTGCCTCGATCTGTTAGTTTGTTTATGCTACTGTGTGACTTTGGTGAATCCAAACTAACCAAAGTGGCACAACAACACAAACCAACTAATCGATGGAGGCAGCGGTAGACCAGCAACTCCCGTGTTCTG
>CAKAOI010033871.1:0-10384 GCA_916701655.1 Sebastiscus albofasciatus
CAGGTATAAGAGCCATAAAGAGCCGCGGTGGTTCTACCTCTCGAGGCGGTCCTCATGAGGACCGGCCCACTCGAAGCTGTCCCCGAAACCAGAGTACCGGCTGAACTGCTGAGAGCCTGAGAGACACAGAAACAACATATTAATTAAATTACATATGTATTAAAAATAACAATAATCCCGTCTTCACTGCTGTACCGGTGATGATCAGACACTCGTTGTCTGCGAGTTTCTCCGTGAAGAGACGGGACACGATGAGCTCTGGATTAATGAGGAACAGGATCTCCTCCTGCACCAGACCAGAACCCAGAACACCTCCTCCGATCCAGCTGGAGGCAAAATCCACCTGCACACACACACACACACACACACACACACACACACACACACACACACACACACACACACACACACACACACACATATGAAAACCTTTAATAGTAATGAAATAGTAGGTTGAACCAGCTGTGTGTCGTCGCTGCTTTGCGTCCGTTGGTACCTGCAGCAGGCCGGTTCCTTCAGTCTCGATGGTGCCGTGTAATGAGACGTGAAGTTTAGGCATCTTCTCCTTACACCTGCCACAACAACAACAATACTTATTATTTGTTTTATCTCATATAACTGGAATTATTTATTGTATAATTCAATCCATTTAATCAGATTTTAAAGTGCTCTATATGTATTTATATAATAATAATAATAATAATAATGAAATTAATATTTTATAGTATTTCTTTTATCATTTTACTGTATTTTTCTTCTATTCTATATTTGTGTTTCTTGTACACATTTTTTTATTTTTTCATATTTTTACTATTTTTTTTAATTCTATACTTAAGTTTATTGTACATATTTTATATTCTTTTTCACATTTTTTTATTGTATTTTTCTTCTATATTTATTTCTTGTATATGTTTTTATAATTTGTTTAATATTTTATTGTATTCTTCTATTCTACATTTATTATTCTTGTAATTTTTTTTACAATATGTTTTTATAGCATTTTTCTTCTATTCTATATTTATGTTTCTTAATTTTTGCAATACTTACTTTAAAATGAATTATTATGCTACTGCCAAGTAGGTAAAAACCTACTTATTATTATTATTATTATTATTATTATTATTATTATTATTATTATTATTACCAATACCTTCTCCAGTTGGGCAGGTCCACGTCTTTGACGTAGCGTCTCTCAAACGTCACCAGTCCTTTTGGTTTAGTCTCTGCAGAGACAAACAACAACAATCTTCAGTGAAATGTCTCACTAACAGGAGGAAGAGGAGGAGGAAGAGGAGGGATGGATGGAGCGAAGGGATGGAGGAGGAAGAGGAGGGATGGATGGAGCGAAGGGATGGAGGAGGAAGAGGAGGGAGGGATGGAGTGAAGGGATGGAGGAGGAAGAGGAGGGATGGATGGAGCGAAGGGATGGAGGAGGAAGAGGAGGGATGGATGGAGCGAAGGGATGGAGGAGGAAGAGGAGGGATGGATGGAGTGAAGGGATGGAGGAGGAAGAGGAGGTTTACCTGTAACCAGGTGAAAGTAATGAAGGATGGCTCTCAGCTTCTCCTTCTTCCGTTCGGACCAGTTTCCAAACAGACTGCAGACAGA
This sequence comes from Sebastiscus albofasciatus, assembly GCA_916701655.1. Taxonomy (NCBI): domain Eukaryota; kingdom Metazoa; phylum Chordata; class Actinopteri; order Perciformes; family Sebastidae; genus Sebastiscus; species Sebastiscus albofasciatus. The sequence goes on from CAKAOI010033871.1 coordinate 1,609, forward strand.
CGGAGAATAAAGAGTTAGTAGAGTTAGAGTTAACAGTACACAGGACACAGAGGGAGGACTGAGGGAGTTGTTGTTTCCTGACCTGCTGAAGTTGATGGACGGGTAGTTGTGGTACTCTGCGTTGGGGCTGGTCGTGTTGCGATGAGGGAACGTGCAGAAAAAGGCGTTGGCGAGCAGGCAGGATATCTGGACCTGTGACAGCGTGATGGCTGCTGTGTGTCCTCTCTGGAGCAGCGGGATGGCCTGAGAACATGGACACACTCTTCATCATCATCATCATCATCATCATCATCATCATCATCATCATCCTCATCCTCATCATCATCATCATCGAACCTGTGAGTTTCATACCTTCTTCACTTGATCGGGCAGACTCAAGGCCAACGCCGCCATCTTTGGAAACAGTTTGGAGAAGTAATTTTCTTCTTTCGGGATGACCTGGAAAGAAAACATAATAATATCTCATCGTTAGATGTTTAAACATAAAACTGATGACTGAATGATTTAAAGTAAACACACCAACACTGACCTTAACGAAGCTGGAGAGGGCGTCAAACGACCACTGACCTTTATACTTGGGGTTGTATTTGATGATGGCGTCCTGGAGAGAGAGACGGAGGGTTATTTATAGAAGGAGGTTTTCACATTCAAGGAGTTTACGTTTGTGTTTTGGTGCATAACGGTCACAATAAATATAAAAGAGTCAAGAATCATAAATATAAAAAAAGAAATGTTTTTATTTATAATAAAAAAGAGCATATTTGGACATTTTCAGACATTTTTTGGCCTTTTTTCAGACATATTTCAGACTTATCTTCGGCCTTTGTTCAACATTTATCGCATATTTTTTCTGCCATTTTACAGACTTTTTTGGACATATGTCAGACTTTTCTTCTGCCTTTGTCTGACATTTATCGAATACTTTTCGGAATTTTTTTGGCATAACTTCAGACATTTTTCTAACACTTTTCAGAAATTTTTTCAGACACTTTTTGGACATTTTTCGGACATATTTCAGACTTTTCTTCGGTCTTTCTCCGATATTTATCGGAAATTTTTCCGCCTTTTTTAAAAATATTTTTCTAACATTTTCTTGACTTTTTTTCTGACATTTTTCGGACATACAGTATGTCAGACTTTTCTTCTGCCTTTGTCCGACATTTATCAGATATTTTTCCGCCTTCTGTTAAAATATTTTTCAAACATTTTTCAGACTTTTTTCAGACACTTTTTGGACATTTTTAGTACATATTTCAGACTTTTCTTCGGCCTTTGTCCGACATTTATCGGATATTTTTCACCTTTTTTTTTAAAATATTTTTCTAATATTTATCAGACTTTTTTCAGACTTTTTAGTACATATTTCAGAATTTTCTTTGGCCTTTGTCCGCTATTTATCAGATATTTTCAGGCCTTTTTTAAAAAAAAATTTTTCGATAATTTTTTAGACACTTTTCGGACATTTCCCGGACTTACATCAGATTTTTTGTCTGCCTTTTTATTTACAATAAAAAGTATTTAAAATCAGTTTTAAAAAGGAAAAAGAGCTGCACAGTGTTTAAAACAGAGGATGGAATGTGCACTTGTTCACAGTGTTAGGAATATGTGCAATGTGCAAAAATAATACCCGAAGATTTGCAGAAAATGTGCATTAATGTCACCAGCGTACCTCCACATCATCGACGCTCGCTGTCGTCTTCTTGGCCAGACTGCTCAGCTGCTTTGAGATCACGTCCCACCTCCTGGTCTGGGTCGGTTGCTAAGGACAGAATTCAATAACATCAATGATCCATGATTTCCTCCTTAGAGTTTACTGACTATGTGGACATCAATCAGGTGAATAATAGCCTCAAACACACCTTCATAAATCCAGACTTCACCATGTAGCTCGCTGGGGAATTCGGCATTTTCACAAAGTTGCTGTGCCACATGTCTCTCCCTATCTGAGGATGAAGTCCGGATCCATAGTTGAAAGCACCCACCTGAAAAACAGTTAAAAGTCAACAACGGTTACGTTTTACACTGCGAGGATCTCTGAGTGATACAGAGACGCTGAGAGGACTCGGTCTTACGTCTACGAGGACGGCGTGCGTCACGCTGAAGTTCAGCGGTCTCGGCTTGTTGTCACACTGAGGAAGTCTCTTCAGGTCGTCCAGCAGGACACGTGATGAAGAGACGTCCTCCATCTGCGTCCACGCAGCCACAGCCGCAGCCTCAGCCGCAGCCTCATCCTCCTCCATCCGTCGACCACCGACATCCCAGGACAGAGAGGGAGCAGGAGGAAGAGGAGGGAGCAGCGGAGGAAGAGGAAGAGGAGGGAGCAGAGGAAGAGAAGGGAGCAGAGGAAGAGGAGGGAGCAGCGGAGGAAGAGGTAGAGGAGGGGGCAGCTAAGGAAGAGGAGCAAGAAGAGCAGAGGGCAACAGTGGAGGAAGAGGAAGAGGAAGAGGAGGAGCAGACGGCCAGAGCTGAGCTCTTTTTGCCGTTGTGCACTATATCAGGCTGAAGCACCTCCATCATCTTGGAGCTTTCGTTGTGACGTCCGGCCATCTCTGGAGGTTAACGGACAAAGCAAGACAGGAAGTGAACAGGAAGTCACAATGTCAGCTTTTATTTTGAAACATAAAAACAGATTCTAGGCGACACTGTGGCGCAGCAGGTCGGACCAGATATCTACGAAGAAAAACAATATTCAGTCACAAACTTTACAGATTTCATTTCTCTGCTTGAAGAATAATTTGTGTCTGATATGATTTAACAACAAATCAATTATCACTAATACAATTTTTCCACCAAAGTAAATGCATACATGGCAACAAAACCCAATAAAGATAGGTGATATACTCTTTTCCCCTTCGCCAGTAAATGAGTAGCCTTTCTGGGGTTTTTTTGGAACATTCGATGTCACGAACGCGCCGGAAGACACGGTTAGTAGGCCGAAATGTTGTGGTTTTCGGAATCTTTCAGACATTTTTCGGCTTTCTTTTCAGACATTTTTCGGACGTATGTCAGACTTTTCTTCTGCCTTTCTTCGGCCTTTGTCTGAAATTCATCAGATATTTTTTGCCCTTTTTTCAGCCTTTTTTTCAGACACTTTTCGGACATATGTAAGACTTTTTTTTCTGCCTTTCTTCTGCTTATTTCCAATATTTTTCGGCCTATCTTTGGACATTATTTGGACTTTTTTATCCAGATATTTTTCGGACAGATGTCAGACTTTTCTTCTGCCTTTCTTCAACCTTTTACTGAAATTCATCAGATATTTTTTGCCCTTTTTTCGGATATTTTTCAGATTTATTTTTGCCTTTTTTTCGGACATACGTCAGACTTTTCTTCTGCCTTTCTTTGGCATTTGTCTGACATTTATCAGATATTTGACATTTTTTCTAACTATTTTTCAGACTTTTATTTTATTATTATTTATTTGATTTTATTTATTTTATCTATTTTGTTTCTGTCCAGTTTGAATGAAGTGTGTCAAACAATCAGCCAGGTAAAATGACTGTTTCTGGCCCAGATGACCAGATGACCAGTAAATGACCTTTACTCAACAACTGTGACTCAAAATGATTCCATCACGTGGACTACCGAGCCACGCCCCCATGTACATCTGAGACACCTTATTAATATCCCTGGCATGTGTGACTGTATTAAAATCTGTTTGCAACCTGTACATATTTCATAAAACCATTTAAACACATTGTTTGTTGTTAGTTTACACATTGAAGTTTATAATACAGCAAACTGACAAAAAGCGTAAATCACAAAATGTGTTACAGCTGTCCCCGGTCTCCCCTATTGTCACAGTGTGGTATTACTACTTTCACTGAAGTACATGAAGGATCTGAGCACTTCTTCCACCACTGACAGCTTGTTAATCCAACCAATCCTTCAAATAGTCGCATTTAAAGCAGAAAGACAGATAATGAACCAGTTAAATATCCCCATATAGCTGCTACACGACTCCAGACTTTGACCTGTTAAACGCTTCTTTACGCAGAGAGATAATCTACATTAATAAAGACAGAACTACTCACCTTTCACCACAGATGTGTCCAGATGTGTTCAGATTTAACGTGATTCTCTTTAGTTTCAGGGATCATCGATGAGAAGCAGTGAAGCTGAACAGAAGTCTCCTGAAACACACCGACAGAGTTTACTTTCGCTTTGAGGAGAAAACGAAAGTAAACTGGAGCTGCTGCTGCTGCTGCTGCTGGGAAACTGAGTTTATACTTTCATTATACAAGAAATGCTTCACAATAGCCTCAATATTAACTCATATATATAAATATATACAGAAAGCTGCGATTTTGTTACCATTTTATAGTCATTATAGGAACATATACTGGATATTTTCATATATCCTCGTTTCAAACTTTGAAAAAAAACAACCAAATTAAGTATCATAACAGCTTGCACGTTTATAATATTACATAATAATAAAAAAGAGAAAATATGAATTAGCTTACACAAGCCTTAATTAGACAAACATTTAATATATTTGTTATAAATTAGTCAATTAGTTTATGGCACCAACAGTGGTGGAAATTAACTAAGTACATTTACTCAAGTACTGTAGGCTACTTAAGTAAAAATGATATGTGTTTTAAAGTATTTTATATATCATATTGTATATATACTTTATATATATTTTATAATTTTTTTTATGTTTTTATTTTATTTTTCTTACATTCTATATTTGTTTTTTTAGGCCTATATATTTTATATTTTTCATATTTTTATAGTATTTTTCTTATATTCTATATTTACGTTTTTTAGGCCTATATATTTTATAATATTTTTCATATTTTTATAGTATTTTTCTTCTATATTTATGTTTCTTGTAGGTCTTTAAATGTTATAGTATTTCCTCATATTTTTCTTCTATTTTTCTTCCATTCTATATTTATGTTTCTTGTGGGTTTATATATATTTTATAGTATTTTTTAAATAGTTGTATAGTATTTCTCTTCTATATTTATGTTTTAGTAGACCTATATATATATATATATTATAATTTTTTTCATATTTTAATTGTATTTTTCTTCTCTATATATGTTTCTTGTAGGCCTATATATTTATAGTATTTTTTATATATTTTAATGTATTTTCCTTTTATTTATTCTTCTTGATTTTTGCAATAGTGTACTAATCACTGCCTTTAGTGGAGTTTGATTTTTGAACACAAGGTGGCATCAATGAGCCAGCTGTGATTCACAAACCACCAAAAATAATGTCTTCTTCTAATTTCAATGATAATAATAATAATAATAATAATGATTATTATTATTATTATTTAAATTATTACATTATTGCACTTTATACTCCTCTACATTTATGTATATAACAACTATAATTACTGGTTACTTTTCAGATTAATCTTTTACATTCAAAACATTTAATCATCTTATAAAATACAAAATATATATAAATAGTATTGATACAAACTACTCAGCAGTTTATAAAATAGTTCACATTTCCTCCACGTTAACCAGCTACATAAATAAATAATAATCAAGTAATGTATTAATACATAATAATGTAAAACTAACAGGGGAATCTGCTCGTGTAATGAATATTTTTTGGCTGATAATACTTTTATAAGATTTTTACTTGCTATATATAATACTATAATTATATTATATATTTATATATTATTATATATTTATTTTTTTATATTGTAGTTTTGCTATTTTTACTTGAGTTAAGGATCTGAATACCTTCTCTACGAATATCAATGTTCGAGCAGCATGTTACTTTAACTACTTTATATACAGTTAGTTTAGTCCAGTGGTTCCCAACCTAGGGGTCGGGCCCCTCCAAAGGGTCACCAGATAAATCTGAGGGGTCCTGAGATGATTAATGGGAGAGAAGATCTTTTTTGCATAATATTTTATTAAGTGTATTATATGTTTTTATATAAAATCTTAATCTGAAATGTAAGTAGGTAGTAAGCACAAAACTGGAAATACTTGAGTAAATGTACTCGGTTACTTTCCACCACTGCATGCATCTACAATAACAGCTCTAGCCCAGCTGCTCCAGATGTTTGGATCAATGCACATTCATGAAGTTTCAGCCGAGGATCCTCCAGCATCACATTCACACGGCGGCGGTGTAATTTCTGCCGAGATCAGAATAGAAGTGAAAGCTGAGTCCGTGGCACCAGATGGTCGTAGGAGGAGGAACACGTAAAGAGATGAAAATCAGAGGTCGGAGGACAGAAGGGTGATTCAGAGTTCACGCTAATCACGACTTCAACCAGTGAAACGAGAGTAAAAATATGCCACTGCTGCATCAGATCAGACACCGGAGGGTCACACAGAGGCTGGATGAAGAGAGGAGGAGAGGAGGAGAGGAGGAGAGTAATCGTCTGCTACAGCAGTGATGGAGCAAATATTCACATCATGTACTGGAGTAAAAGTACAAATACCACACTGTGAAAATACACCACTACAAGTAAAAGTCCTACTTTCAAATACTATTAAAAGTATGTGAGTAAAATCAGCGTTTCGTTATAAAAAAACGGTGAAGACAGCGATACAGCCATTACAATTTAACCGGCTATATAACTCCAGTCAAACCACATAAACTTAATAACATTCAGGTCCCATGTATTAAAGGTCCCATATTATAAAAAAACTGAGATTTTCATGTTTTTTTATATTAGAAAGTAGGCTTAAGTCCTATATAAATACTGTGAAAGTATCGAAACACTCAATCCACAGGGAAATACACACAGCCCGTATTCAGAAACTCTACGTTTGAAACAAGCTGTCAGGATTTCTGTCCATTTGTGATGTCACAAATATACAATATTTAGACCCTTGACACAATTTTAAACGGAAACATTCTAAATGTGTCCCAGTTTATTTTCCTGGTTGCAGTGTGTGTGAATGTCATCAGCTGACAGGAAGTACACATGGACCCAAGCTGTTGCCTAGCAACGCAATTATGTTGCAATTCCATCAAAGTACGCTAAAACGGAGCGTTTCAGACAGAGAGGGTGAATACAGGCATATTCAAGCTGACATTAGGAGGAAAATAAAGTTTTTTTTAACATTACAGCATGTAAACATGTTCTAGTAGGAACACAAAACACAAGTATGAACCTGAAAATGAGCACGATATGGGACCTTTAAGTAAGAAATATTCAAACACACCATTTTAGAATAGAATTTGCAGTGTTAAATTGTGATGTTGTGAAGGTCTGAGGATGATAATGGAGTTGTAGAGGAGAAAACGCTGTCATGTGATCTAGTGATGACGGTGATGATGTGTGCTGCTCATCTCAGCTGCGTTTACTACAGGATCTGTGGCTGTTTCCCCCTCATGAAAGCTCTGTTAGGAAACAGCGGCTTGAGCAACGAGAGGGTGGAGGACCTCACTCCCTCACTCCCTCCCTCCCTCCTTCACTCCCTCACTCCCTCCCTCCTTCACTCCCTCACTCCCTCACCCCCTCACCCCCTCTCTCACTCCCTCCTTCACTGCCTCCCTCCCTCACTCAGTCATCCTGCAGCGTCTGTGTGTGTTATTCTGGGTCAGCCATTTCCCTGGAATGTTCCTCCTCCTGCCAAACAGAAGTCACTACAATGGTATGCACACACAACACTGCAGAAGTATGGAGGACGGAACCTGCCAAAATAAAATAAATAAATAAATAAATAAATGACTCGATAAATAAATAAATATTAAGATTTTAGCAAAAATAATAATAAAAATAAATCATTATTACTATCATTATCATTATCATTAAATATCAGTCATTAATTAATTGATAAAATGTGACATAAATTGATATTTCTGTTTTAATTTGCTTCTTTATTTATTTGTTTATATTAATCCCCTTATTTCTTTACACCAGTTTAATTTTCCCTTTTATTTATTTTTGTATTTATTTTATAAATTTTTAAATGTATTTATTTATTTTTGCATTTGTTTGAAATGTATTCATTTACTTTTGCATTTATTTATGCCTTTATTTTTTTTAAACTTATTTTCAAATGTATGTATTTATTTATTTATTTCTGCATTTCACCCCTTATTTATTTCCCCAAACTTATTTATTTCTGCAATCTTTTCTTCATACATTTATTTACACATTTCTTTATGCATTACTGCCTCATTATGCAAATGAGGGGGCTGTCAATAAATGCATAAATAAATACGTACATTTAAAAATAAATTAAAACAGAAATATCAAATGATGTCACATTTTATCAATTAAATAATGGCTACATTTATTTTTAATATTTTTGCTACATTTAATGACATATTTATTTATTTATTTTTGATATTGGCAGATTCTGTCCTCCATACAGAAATACGAGGATGACTTAAAAAGGCCTGAAAGTGAGGAGACATGTCTCATATGGCTGCCTTTCTGTCTTCACTCCACTTTTATGCACGAACATTCAAAAAATAACCCCTGAGCAGCGTGCCTTCTTTATCCTCGCCGCCATCAAGCGAGATGAACCACATTCTTAAATGTGCTTTTGTTTTTACTCCCTCTTTGTCTCTTCCTCCTCATCATCTCCCCTCCTCCTCCTCTTCTTCCTCCTCTTTTTTATTTCCTCCTGGAGGTCAGGTTGTATTGCAGCACCGCCGTCTCCGAGTCAAAGGAGGGTCAACGCCTCTGTGGCGTTTTTTTGTGTGTGACATTGTGAAATGACTGCAGTAGTAGATGTGTGTGTACACATGTGTGATTGTACTATGCGGCAGGTCGTGGGGGGAGGAAGCAGCAGCAGCAGAGTAGAGGTGGTGGAGGTGGTGGTGGTGG
>CAKAOI010033873.1:0-29644 GCA_916701655.1 Sebastiscus albofasciatus
CGAGGTGCTGATAGGCAGATTTTGTTGACAGATATGAGTGCTATCACAAGTGAAGCTAATTTCATTAACCATGGCTCAGTTCCATCACGTACCTGTCATCCACCCACATACTGTAGGTGTTTTATTATGTGGCCTAATTAGACCTTCTCTTAAAGTCAAGTCAAGTCAGTTTTATTTGTATAGCCCCGTATCACGAATCACAAAGCAGATAATTTCTTGCAAGAAGGCTAATAGGTGTGTTTCCCTGAACTGTCGCTTCAATATCTGTTTTATCCCTTCAATATTCACACCTGGACAACCAGTTTGTCACTTCATAGGTCAGTGCTTTCATTTGATATCACATCCATTAGTAAACGAGCTTTTGTGTGCGGCTCAAATCAGAGACTATTGAGGCATACAGTCAGGGTCAGCAACGACCTCCTCATCGTGCAGACGAGAGAGACGTTCACTGAAAACTGTTATTTTGTGATGTCTGGTTAAGCCTCCAGCTACAATCATCCCAACTAACCTGCTTCCTTTTCTTACATGCCCTTTGGATAAATACAAAATAAAACAGACGGAGAGAGTGGACTGCCCTCTCTCTTTATTAATAATTTGATTTTCTAATACAACAGAAAGGAAGAGGCTTCTTTTTTCAGCATGGCAAGGTTGTTTTAACATGCAGGTGTGAGAGCTGCAGAGAACAAGTGCTTACTTATGAAAAACAATCATTAGCTGCCCTTCACTTTGTATCGTCACAAAACGTATTGACTTAAAAAAAACACTTTAGGAGTTTCAAAGTGAAAATTATGACTTCTCAAGGTTCCTCTTTTTAAGAGGGAATTTTGGCAAGGCACTCAGGTGCATCGCTCTGAATGATTTTCCATCAAAAGAATTTTTTCTCCACCTTGAGGCACAATCAGTACTTAATCTGTACTGAATCAGCCATTGGTTGGAGGAAAACATTACTCTGTTTTGCGTGCCAAGTTACTGCAATCCACTATACTGAAGATGGTGCTTAAAGTGCTTTTCTTTTCAGTTTCTGAGCAGTTAAGATAAAGTGGAGTTGTAAAAAGCATTTCATCTGCGGTTAGATACAGGAGAGGTTCTGATATATGTCAACTCAAAGACTGAAACGCAGAGAGTCTTATGGAAATAGTTGTATCTGTTCCGGGTTCATATGTAGTTTTTCTGTTATTTCACTTCAAGTCTGCGCTGACAGTGTGATCCTGAGTGTGATAACATTCAGCTGCACGGCCACATGGTTAACCTTTTGCTATCTTAGTTTCTCAGCACACCGTGCATGGCTAGTTTGCAGAAATTTAACCTCTCACCAAACCACAGACTTTGCGCTCTAGGTCAAGATCATGGCTGCTAGAGACAGGTGCTCTCAATGATGTCTTTGTGCTCATGTTAATTGTGGCAAATATCCTGCTTCAAACAGTCTGCAGCTTCCTTAAAGCCATTAATAAGTATTTCTCTATAACATTAAATATTAAAGGTCCAGTGTGCAGGACTTCAGTGAATTTATTGGCAGAAATGGAAAATAGTATTCATAACTATGTTTTCATTAGCGTATAATCACCTGAAACTAAGAATCATTGTGTTTTTGTTTGCTTAGCATGAGCCCTTCATATCTACATAGGGAGCGGGTCCTCTTCACAGAGTCCACATTTTTACCTTACCTGAAGGCTACTGTAATTCTCCGACACGCCGCCCAGTGTAAAACCGTGGTACCGCCAGCCGCCGTCTCACTTCCGTTGCTCCTAAAGTAGTATTATTATGGTAAAGATGGCCTCTGAGTGAGGCGAACAGCGTTACCACGGTTTTGTACTTGGTGGCTCATGTTACCTCAGTCTTGGAAAGGGAGGAGTGAGCGGAGGGATACTCGGTTGGTTGCAATCTGCAACCACACCACTAGATGCCACTAAATCCTACACACTGTACCTTTAAACAATAACCAAAGTTAGAGTTCAGGAAGAAAAAATCTTTAGATATTATTATATCCGATTTTAACACTGAAAGAGGCTAACGTCAGCACGATTATTGATTTATAGCAGACCGTTGCTATGGACGCAGCTCAGATTTCAGACTCTAGCGGACCCTTTTTGTGTCAATAATTGATTTCTGAAGTAAGTAGCCATGTAATAAGGGGGATAATGTACAGCTAGTGGGTCATTGTTGTAAAATAAACCCCTTCAGGGTGATGCAAGACCCCTCCGCATCGCCCTGTCTGGGTTTATTTCACAACAATGACCGGCTCGCTGTACATTATCCCTTAAGTAGCGCGTTAGCATGCTAACATTTGCTAATTAGCACTAAAAACAAAGTACAACTGAAGAAATGTATCAGTTTTTGCAGGTATTTTGTCATAAAGCAAAGTATTGAACAAATTCAAATTTCAACCTGATGATGGCTTGTAAAAGATTGTTAACAAATAATACATTTTGAATGGATGATGTAACTGATTACTTCATATACATGAAGTAGGTGATTATGTACAGTGTATGCCTGTATACATGTGTATATACAGTATATACAGCATGCAGGATTTATATGTGTATGTTAAGACAGTGTCAGTTTTATACTGTCAAACCAGATGTTCAGGGCCTTTTAAAGTATGAATTAATTAACAGTTCTGATTAATATTGTGTGAAACAAACTGATAATGAAGTGTGAAACTTAAATAAGAACATTCAGTCTGAATAAACCACCTCAGTAGTTTGGGGTGTGTAGTCAACATGTGGCGGTTTGCTGTTTCAGTGGCACCGCACGCCCACCACTCAGGAGACGGACGGCTTCCAGGTGAAGCGGCCGGGAGACGTGAGCGTGCGCTGCACTCTGCTGCTGATGCTGGACTACCAGGTGAGGGCGCCACACGCTCTTTGACTAAATCCATGAAATCAGCCGCTGTGGTGACAACCTGCAGGCCTCACGTCACTGATAACCACCGGCCTACAGAAACATTACAGAGTGCATTAAAGACTCCATTTTGAACCTGACATCCGTCTCCGAGCCGAGGGAAATGCGATAAGGACGTCAGATGTGATGATGTAAAAGGCTCCGAGGTGGGCGGCTGTACTAAAGTGTTGTAATGCGATTATATATCGTCTCCGCAGCCTCCCCAGTTTAAGCTGGACCCTCGCCTGGCTCGCCTGCTTGGCATTCACACTCAGACCCGCTCCTGCATCATCCAGGCCCTCTGGCAGTACGTCAAGACCAACAAGCTGCAGGACTCCCATGACAAGGAGTACATCAACTGTGACAAGTACTTCCAACAGGTACAAGATCACACTATAAATCACACTGTTGTTGCATAAATATTAATGTCAGTGTTGCTGAAAATCTGATTATGAATGTGATATATTTACCAACCCCTCCTCTACAGATCTTTGACTGCCCTCGGCTGAAGTTCTCTGAGATCCCTCAGCGCCTCACCAACCTCCTGTTACCCCCCGACCCCATCGTCATCAACCATGTCATCAGGTAGATTCCTCTTTTACTGCATAGAAACCATAGAAATAACATTAATATTTAATTAATACCTATTTTATTGCTATGATACAAACCTTATTAAACCATGAAACACCTCATTGAGATCAAAATAATTATTTTTTTGAGAGCGTCCTGGTTAAGATAGGCAGTCATAATAATGAATTACAAACAAACAACATAAGACAGATGACACAAGTATGAAGAAGTATGTATAAAGTTTAGAGCTGCAACGATAAGTTGCTAACTATTTTGATAATTAATCAATCATTAAAGTATTTTTTCATCCAAAAATGTCAGAAAATGCTGTTTTCAGCCTCTCAAATATGGCGATATCCTGATTTTCTCTGTTTTATATCATATTAAACTGAATATCTTTGGGTAACAAGACATTTAAAGATATTACCTTGGACTGGGATGGACATTTGTCACTATTTTATGACATTAATAGACAATTTCACAGCTGTAAGGTTAAACTTTCGAAATGTGTTTATTTCCAGTTGCAGTGTATGTGAATGACATCAGCTGACAGGAAGTACTCTTGGACCCAAGCTGTTGCCTAGCAATGTAATTCTGTTGAAACGGTCTATTGACCGAACGATTAATTGAGAAAATAATCGTTAGTTGCAGCCTGAATACATTTTTTGTGTATGTTTTGCACATGTCCTTGCACTTGTAGAAAAAAGTGACATTTTAAAAATATATTTAATTAAAATAGCTATAAACATTTTCTTTGTTTTCTTAGTGTGGCCTCAGGAGTTAGAAAATGTGTCTTCAAGCTTTTTCTAAATAGTTTTCTTGTATTTTCCATTAACTTTATTAGTAAACTTAAAAATATAATAATTTCAAATAAGAGATGTAATATAATAAAATGAATAAACCACTCCTGCACCACAAGTGTTGGCCATTAGACAGTGGAAGTTGCCTCTTAAATTAATGTTTTTTGTAGGTTTGTAATAAAAACGTGCTGTTATTATTCACTATACAACAAAAGAAAAGACACATCTTATCAGTGAACATGGATTCAGTAATCTTTGCGGGTACTCCGACATGCTTTTAAGGATTTGTTGAAAGATCTCCGTAATGATTTTCTTCTGCATAAATGAACGTTTGCTCTCTGTCAGCGTGGATCCCAACGACCAGAAGAAGACGGCGTGCTACGACATCGACGTGGAGGTGGAAGACCCCCTGAAGGGCCAGATGAGCAGCTTCCTCCTCTCCACCGCCAACCAGCAGGAGATCGCCTCGCTCGACAACAAGGTGAGATCACCGCCAGCATCACAGAATACAATCTGTTGATTGATTCAGCTTTGATGCTGTAAATCTCACCGAGGTGATAACTAAGCTGCCTCGGGGGAACAACCAATTTTATTGCATATATATTTTTAACAGGAGCTTTTCTTTTATGGTAGTTTGCGTGCAATGGATTTCACGCCCTTCTGTTATAGGAACTATTAATGTTTGACCAAGATTTATGTTTAACAGACACATTTTAACTTTTAAACATTTGTTGCTGTGTGTGAGAAGGAAGGAACAAAAAAATACACACCAGCAACAAGTATCGCTGCTTTTATTTATTTATAAAACCTCTGAATTTCTCAGATTAAAGCGGTAAATTTGTAAAAAAAAAACAACTCAAATCAGTGAGAAGAAGAAGAAAACAATTCTTTAAAGTCTGGAGGCTTATGATAACATGGTGATTCTGGGAAAAAATCACAAGTATTTCCTTATTGCTAAATCTGATTGCAAAGAACAATTTGATTAGGTCATCCACTGCCGGCATAATACACGGCAAGCTGCGGCGTCTGTGTGTTGTGAGTTGATCCAACCTTGCAACGTGAAGCAATGTGGTTCCTTGACAAAACAACACTCTTTTTCTGGGTTTTTTTTGTCTTGAAAATTTTTGATGTTTTTATTGTAAATTTACAACTTTAATCTCAGATAATATTCTAGTTTTTTTCTTGTAAATTATATTTTTTTCTCATAAATGTACCACTTTAATCTCATATAAAATTCTATTTTTTCTTGAACATTTGTGACTTTAATCTCAGAGAATATTCAATTTTTTCGCATAAATTTGTGAGTTTTTTCTTGTAAATTTGTGACTTTAATCTCAGAATATCTACGTTTTTTTCTTTTAAATTTACAACATTAATCTCAGAAATTCAGAGTTTTTTCTCGAAATATTACCCCCCCTTCGGCTTCGTAATTTATTTATTTTTTCCCTACAATGGCCCTAATACGCCGTCGTAGAGTTATGCCTCTTTCTATATGATATATTCTTTTATCTCATTCACCTCTACTTCTAACTGCCTGTATTGAAGTGCATTTGTTATTGTGGGCAGGTTTGGAGACTCAGTTTAGTCACTTTTTCTTCTGTTGCTTCTCTTGCTGTTTACATCTATAAACCCACCATGAAGATTTTAGTTCTGAGACTTGATACAGAATCAGTTTTAATAGATTTTCCTGATGTATAGTATCTGTCTGTTCCTCTTTCAGATCCATGAGACCATCGAGTCCATCAACCAGCTGAAGATCCAGAGGGACTTCATGCTCAGTTTCTCCAGAGATCCCAAGGGCTACATCCAGGACTGGCTCAAATCCCAGAGCCGAGACCTTAAGGTTTGATATTTATAAGCACGCACACACTCATGTCGCTCATTTCATCATTTAAAGTTCCATTGAAGCAACTTCACTGCCTTTATTTGGACATATGTTCTGGATGTCGGGGTGGATAATAAAATACAGAAGAATCTGGCAGCTGTAGTCACTGGTCACTTTGAATATCAAAGTTTCCACATCTAATATTAACGCTGGTTATTATTTAGTCCTGTCATTAATGATTTCCTCCTCATCGGCTGCAGTTAATGACAGACGTGGTGGGGAACCCTGAAGAGGAGAGGAGGGCGGCGTTCTACCACGAGCCCTGGTCCCAGGAGGCCGTCAGCCGCTATTTCTACTGCAAGGTGAGGAGCTGTCTTTTACACTCACTTCACAGCAGCTCTGCAGCTCTGCCTCTAGACGCACAGATGACGTATTCCCTTCTTCTTTTCCTCTTTCCTCCACAGATCCAGCAGAGGAGACAGGAGCTGGAACAGGCCTTGGCTGTCCGCAACACCTAAACCAAGGCCCCTCCTGAGTCTCAGCATCTGATTTCAGAGCTGCGTGTGTGTTTGGATGTGTGTGAGGCCGTCGCTGCAGTCTGGTGAAACCTCATACCTCTAAGAAATGTGTTAAAAGAAATGCAATTTTCCAAAATTAAAAGTGAAATTAGGAGGAAGCTTTCTCATGACAGCAGCGATGTGGACGTATGGATGTTGATGCGTCCACTGGGTACTTGTTCCGTTTTGTGCAGAACTGCAAGGATCATCATCATTACCCGCATGTGTTCAGCTGCACCCTCAGAGGTCGCGACCCTCAGACCACAAGCATCCTCAGACTCACCGCCTAATAAACAAAACCTCTTCATCGCTACTCTCTGCTTTTGTAAATACGTCACAAAACACGTCAAGACAAACTCTGAAACCGGCTGCTCTCACACACACACACACACACACACGCACGCACCGCTGTGTTTTTTGGGATTCTCAGTCAGTCGGCGCTCTGGATGAGCTTCCAACTCTTTCTGAAACTGATTTATTGTTTGATTGTAAGTGTGACTGTGTTGTTTGTTCTCATTAGGAGAGTGTTTTTGAAAGGTTGATTAATTACACCAGCAAAAAAAGTGGAGATTACAGTGTGACACATTGGGTTTGCAGGGAATCAAGTCTATCTATAAACCTGAGGTGTCGTTCGTTTTCAGGTTTGAGTGAATCAAATGGGAAATTAAAACCTCCAATGTGTCTCATTTTAGTCCCAGTAAACTTCTTTTTACAGTAACTCCTACAACAGTATTAGATAAGAAGTATTATCACAATAGTGTTTTAATGAAGGAGAAACAAGTATTGATCGTCATAATAATCTTCCCTTAATCATCATAGCATAAATGACAAATATGCCTATACGTGTTGGGACTTGATTTGTTTCGTCAGAGTCGCTCACTGCCTCTTCCTTGTGTCGTATATTTTTGCCAGTTAATGTCCTGAAGGTGTTACCAAAGGTTGCAACAAGAAGAAGAGAAACATGATCACTGAAATAGAAGTGGGCAAAAAAACAAAATCCTCACCTGGGTTTAAACAGAAATTGCAGAACATTTCCTTGTAAGGTGGTCATAAAAACAATTAGGCCTCAGGTTTTTGTAAACAAACCCCTAAAGCTGTTATTGTAATGAACACTTAAACCCAGGTCTGGAGGGGGGTTTTGTCCATTTCTACACTTTTTATGTTACATGAAGATTTTCTTTTCTAGAGATGTGAATGTAAATATGTTTTCCGACTAACTTGTACAGTATACGACAAGACTATTTGTGTGTTTGTTTTAGGGAGGGGTGGGAGGGGGGGTGAGTTACATGGTGCATTATGGGAGCTCCATGAGTTTTGAATTAGTAGGGCAGGAATGTTAGTGTTCCTCTGTGTACTATCTCGGGTTGGGGTGACTTATTTTAGGTCTAACTATCGTGGGAGCTGGAAGCAACAAAGAAAGACCTCCCTCGCTTTCAGTCTCAGTAGCTGTAACACATGATATAATCTGCACCGATCTCCTTTTACACGTTTGTTTTTTTTTTTAATGACTTGTATGTATATGTTGTAACGTCAGATGGAGGATTTTTCTCAGCAGTCAGTTTCTAGCTGGAACCTTTTTCTGGGTTTCTTTGCACTGTGCTGTAACTCTTTAGGACTCGGCGTGGGTGAGAGAGCCTCTTTATTATCCCAGCATACACAAAAAGTGATTGACCTATGCATGCTCCATGGACATTAATTAATACATCCGGTGAGATAGTATGTGTAAATATATCAAAAAGCTGGCATTAGCAGTCTGTGAGACTTTTGTTGAGATGCCTTCTGGAAACTTTTTTGCCAAAAATGATATGCCCTACCAGCAACTAACTGTAGGTGTGATTTTTTTCTGAACTGTGTTTTTGTTACTAGGACTAAGTTATATTAACTGCACTCTTTAGAGGAGGAACAGTAGTCATTGGTAGTATCTTAGTCCTGTGTCTGACCAGGAGTGGTTTGTCTTTGTATGGCCGGGGCATTCACATTGTTGTCATACAGTCACTGATTCACTTGCACCCTCTTGAGGAGGAAACTAGAAGCTGCAACTCTCCTGGGTGACCTCAGCGTTCAGAGTATCTGTTAACACGACTACTGCTGCGTCTCCTGTTACTAAAACCCTGACATACTGTCTGTCCCAGCTCCCTGCATGTGTTTTGTGAAGAGCAGGAACTGCTCTTTCTCTCTGTTTACACTGTCGTCTGTCAGAGCGTCACCAACGGGGAGATGATGATAGTATACATGACACTGTATATCTGTAAAGAGCAAACTTGTTTGGTGATTCTACATACAAAAAAAAAGAAAAGAAAAAAGGGAAAACAGCTGTGACGTTGCGAGACAGCCTGGATGTAAATAAAGAAGCGCTTGCCAAAGTTTGTAAATGCCACGATATCTGAAGTGTCTTTTTTTCACCTTTTAATGAACACGACATGTTGATGTGGACACAAGTTTCCTCAAATGATGCAAAAATGTACATATTAATGTGTTATACTGAGCCTCTTCTAGATGATTGGGCTGCAACTAATTATTATTTTCTTGGTCGATTAATCTGTCGATTATTTTCTCGATTAATTGATTAGTTGTTTGGTCTATAAAATGTCAGAAAATGGTGAAAAATGTCGATCAGTGTTTCCCAAAGCCCAAGATGACGTCCTCAAATGTCTTGTTTTGTCCACATTTCAAAGATATACAGTTTACTGTCACAGAGGAGTAAAGAAACCAGAAAATATTCACATTTAAGAAGCTGCAATCAGAGAATATTTGACTTTTTTTTTCTTAAAAAATTACTCAAAACGATAAATCGATTTTCAAAATAGTTGCCGATTAATTTAATAGTTGACAACTAATCTATTAATCATTGCAGTTCTAAAATGTTTTAAAAAATACCATCTACAAATACCATTTTTTTAATATTTTTACTCATTTATAAAGCCACAAACTGGAGAACTGACCCTTCAATATGTGACGTTTCTGTCATTGCTCCATACGTAGACAAACTAAATCAAAATAAGGCTTCAATTCTGGTTCATAGCTTATCAACACTAGATTGTCTTTTTTTTATTTTGTAGAGATTCAGCATTCTGCAGAAATAATATCTAAGAATCAGTGATACTGTAAATGTCGTTGGGATTAAAAGGAAAGATATCAGGCAGCTGAAGTGCCTCCTGTATCCACATCTAAAGGTTGTACAGTAAAAAGTAAACTAGGTTGTGTTTTTCAATCAATGAAGTCATGAGACAAAACTAAAAGGGGGGGTTATGTGTCCTTTTCATATTGACATATCACTGCAGGGTGAACACAAGTGTAATTAATAACATTAATTACGGCCCTGTTCCATCTAGGTGTGCCAGGGTCCTGTGAATATTTTCTGGTTTCTTTACTCCTCTCTGACAGTAAACTGAATATCTTTGCGTTTTTGAGCTTTTTCATTCAACATTTTTCAGCATTTTCTTACATTTTATAGACCAAACAACTAATTAATTAATCAAGAAAACAATCGACAGATTGATCAACAATGAAAATAAACTGTTGCAGTCCTATCTTTAATCATGGATAAATGATAATTGAAAAAAAATGTTGGAATAAACAGATATAACTCTCAAACATGTGAGGGGCAGAATTACTCGTATGCACCCTTTGATATCTTTATTATTTTCCAATTAAATGATTGTTTTTCTATGCTATTAGCTGTGGGATCTGAAGCTGCAGTATCTAATTATGGAGCCGTGCTAAACTCCCCTTCACTAACAGAACACTGTCATACTAGTCTGCGTCAGTGTTGTGTTGATTTTGTGCCCGAGCTCATTGGAGGTTAAATCTCCAGCATGGGCGAGGCGTTCCTCAGAAAGGTGGCAGACAGGCGTTTTATTGTTCAGCGACCTCACCACAAGGAAGCAGGTGGAGGCTCTTTTCCACAGAGATGGTGTAATGCCGACTGCAGAAAGAGCCTCTTTCACTCCGCTGCTCCGCTATTCTCCCGACAACCCTCACATGGAGAAGTTTTGTGGGTGGGGGGGAGGGAGGTTAAGGGGCCTCAGTGAGAGAGAGAGAGGAGCCATTCAGCTTGTTCAACCATCTCGCTGTGAAGGTTAACCGCTCACACCACCACCACGGCAGACCTTGGCTAGGTATACGCGACCCTCCCTCTGGGCACTGGGTTCACTTCTCTCCCTAAAGACATGTGTGTGTGTAGAATACTCCGCCAAAAACCCAGGGAGGCCCGGGCTGGGGTGGAGATTTACTGACTTAATGTGGGGAGACGAGGCGGGGCGGGCTGCTCTGGAACAAACTGTTCACTGCCTCCAGGCGCTGCAGTAAAGCTTTTAGGCAAACCGGAAAGACTACTTTATATTATTCTGAACATGACATGAACACGCCATCGCCACTGACCGCAAGATTTTTTCCGCCATATTGCCTTTTCTTCAGCTCTGCCAAGCAGATAACAGACACCTCCAGGAGTAACTGTTCCTATAAAGAGTTGTGTTCTTATCTAATGAGACTGAAACAAGCATTTTTACACACTGTGTGAATGAAGAAACAACTCTGAATGGAAATATTACTCTTTAATACCTCTTAAAAAAAGAAAAGAAAAGGCAGCCGACGGCTTCAGCTTGATTCCAGTTTCAGTTTAAAACGTCTTCGCTCAGGAAGACTTATGGCTCAAGTTTTTCTCAGTTAATCCAACAATAAAAGTCTTTGTTTGTTCATTATATCAAGACACTAACTCCTATATTTCTTTTAAAAAAATGGAGTATAAATACTGTCTCTGGGTTTCTGTAAGAATACATCGATGGCAGTAGTTCAGACACCTCCGTGACTCGCGTCTAGACACGACAGAGTCACAGTTATAGACTCATAAGTCAGATGTACTCTGAACAAAGAGGTTTTCAGCTGGAAGAACTTCAGCATCAGCGCACATTTGCATCGTCAAAGTGTCCATGAGCAAGACGATGCTGTTCTGCAGCTGATCCTGACCTCTTCCCGCCAAATACAACGGCGCGAATTTCAGTGTATGGATTAAAAAAAGTCCCATATTTTCTGCGTGAGTATCCTTTATCCTCTAGGTGCTGTTGGCCTGCTCCTGTTCAAAAAGAGCCATAGCTAGATGCGAGCGTGACCCCAGACCCTCCAGGTTGCTGAGGACGCAGCGGTGGTAGATGTCCTCGCTGAATCGCGGGTTACAAGCTCGCCGCACGTATTTCTGTATCAGCGCCGGCTCCACGGCTCTGAACACGTGTAGCCCCGAGTAACGCACGAATATGTCGTACACGTCCATGCTTTCCAGCAGCTCCTCGTTGTCTAAGATGTCAGCGGCCATCTTGGTCCGTGCGGTCATGTAGTCCGCATTGTAAAAGCAGGCCTCGTCGAAGACGTGGCGGTCGAAGTGCCCGTCTCGCAGCGACTCCGAGGCGAAAGAGGAGGAGGCGGCGGAGGGCTGCTGGTCGCGGTACATGACGGCGGGGCTGTACTCTTGGAAGTGGATGGGGAAGAACACCTGCCAGTTGCTGATGGCGTTCATTCTGCACCGATTCAGGAAGTCGGCGTTGACCTCCGTCCACACGCCGGCGAGGAAGAACAGCGTGTCCACTGGGTGTTTCTTGGAGATGATGTCCATGAGCTTGACCTGCGAGGGCACCTCCGTCTTCACGCTGATCCAGGGGATCTTCACGTCTCCGTAGCGCTTCTCCACCTCCCCGATCATCGACTTGATGCCGGCGAACACGTCCGTCTGGCTGACTCGCTGCGCGTCGAAGGGATCGTAGATGAACAGGAACGTGAGCAAAACATTGTCATGGGTGTCCAAAGTGTTCATCACATACATGTCGAGGAAGTTACCAACGTAGTCTTGATCTTGGGCAGTGACGGGAAGAATGACCTGCACCCGCGTTGCCTCCGTCACATACGGCATGGGGATAATCTCAACTGCACTTAGAGGTCGCAACAGGTTAACCCGTTTGGCGATGACTTGACTGTGGCCTTTCTGGGTGTACGCCTCCAGCGCCAGGTCCAGCACATACTCCATACCACGTGTGGGGTCAAAGCGCCTGTAGCCGTTAAGTAGACGCCGCTTGCGGAAGCGTAGCTGCGGCTGGTAGCGCTCATTCAGACGCTCCACCGCTATCTCCAGAACCGCGTTTACGTCCGCGCGGTCGGCCCCTCTCATCTCACACTTGGGGGAGCTGTCGATGCACGAGTAGATGTGCTCTTCGGTGAAGTACTCCCAGTTTATCACCTCGAAACGGGTTCTTGGCTTGAAGGGAGGGTTGATCCCGATGGGCCACGTGACTCCAGCTTTACCCTCCGGTGTCAGGTCGCTCAGGTTGTTGATCTGCACCTGATAGCACACATATAAATCTGTCAAATCAAAGCTGAAAAGCAACCGCTGACCCGTGTGTAAACATTTGCCTTTGTGACGTGTGTGATTGCTCTGTGGGGTGAAAAGTTAAATCAATACAGAGATAATGAACCATCCTTAGCAGCTACTTTAACTACACAATAAGGCTTGTGAAGCAGATCGTATTCACAAGATGATGACACTGGAATGTGACATGCCCTCACATAACACCCAATCCCTTGTCTTAGCTTTCCTGCCTTGGCTCAAAGAGTGGGTGTAGTGGAGAGGAGAATAAACAAGATACTATGACACAGAACTCATCACCGAAGCAGCCCACTCATACAGTCCCATCATATCTGTTTATAGTTGAGAGAAAGCAGTGTTTAGTATTACAAACCTGGAGCTGTTGTATCTGTAGGTACGTCCACTCCAGCTCAATCTGGCTGAAGCGTTTGTGCAGGCGGTACATGAGATTTGGTTCTGATATGGGATGGACCGTGAAGGCGTTTTTAAACTGTACCCCATCTTCACGCTCTGGATCTGCGTTTTTCCCGAGCTCAAAGTAGCGATAGGTCATCTCCTGTGAGCCACACAAACATCGACAAAGAAAAGAAATGTTAGTATTGATTAGGGCTGACCAGAATGCTTTGAAACTTCAACCGTTGCCATGGTATTCAACCTCCAAATCACTATTCGAATGTTTTTAAATCGTATGTAACAATAAAGTATAAATCCCAAAATAGCCCATGAAATAAGTAATAACCCCACAATATTAGTCATTATTACACAGCTTTGTTGAATACTCGATTCTGACTGGTCAATCATGGCGTTCTACGGTCTGTTATTTCTTTATAACAGGCCGTTGCTATGTATAACAATATTTCTCACCAAAGCTTCGAAGCCCAAAAAATGATATTGGGGACAGCCCTAGTACTGATATGGCGCCAATAAAACGGTGTCAAATGTCTATTGGTGTCAATGCATTAGTCTGTGTTTTTTTTACCTGGTGCACTTCCACACAACTGAGCCCCAGGTAGTCAATAATGCAGCGGCCCAGCCACTCATCAGGTCTCACACTGAGGATGTCATTACGGCAGGTGTCAAGGTGAG
This sequence comes from Sebastiscus albofasciatus, assembly GCA_916701655.1. Lineage (NCBI taxonomy): Eukaryota > Metazoa > Chordata > Actinopteri > Perciformes > Sebastidae > Sebastiscus > Sebastiscus albofasciatus. Next base: position 14,068 of record CAKAOI010033873.1, read on the forward strand.
GCTGCAGACGGGCCAGCAGGCTGCGGGACAGCAGGTAGCCGTAGCCGCCGTGGCAGTAGCGTGCCTTCTCCTCTCCACCAATAAACTCCTCCGCCCGACCCATATACAGGTCCTGACCCGCGCTGAGGTGGCCCACCAGCTCCGACAGACGATCCGCTTGCATGTACGTGTCATCCTGGGCCAAGAGGAACCAGTCGTAGTCGGAGCCGTAGTGCTGGTGGAGGTGACGAACTGTCTCGTACATCAGCCACACCGGACGGTCGTCGCCGTGGGCGACCACAGTCATGCCGTGAGGCACCTTGGGGCTGCGCAGGCCTGTGAAGAAGAAGGTGCGATGGAAACGGTGGGCGACCGTTCGGTTCACGGCCACGGCCAGTGTGTTGAGGGTGGCCCGGGAGGTCAGCACGCCCACCAGCAGTCGCTCTCTGATGCCCAGTTCAGTGTGAATGTAACGAGTTCTGGAGAGACAAATGGAAACACACAAACAAAATAAAGGTGATCATTTCTCATAACTTGTTTCAATCACATGAGATATTGATTTCAACACGTATTTACACAAACTTCTAAAACTATTAAACAAGCGTTAAAAACGATGAGATAAGATAAGATTTCCAGCCAATAATCTGCTGTTAGATTTGAAATAAGATGTGAAAAAGAGGATGAAATCTTATACATCTCTGGATTAAAATGTCTGGTCTCCACATCTGAGCTACTGTATGTCTGTACAAAGAGATCTGATTGATGTAATCTCTAATCTATGAGCCACCTATACTGTATATCCCACTCAGAGCATTTAGATTATTGCAGGGAAGATTTAAATGTAAGCCTATTAAATTGAGAAAGATATAAAGTAATGGGGCGGCAGTAACTCAATCTGTGGGGACTTGGTTTGGGCACCGGAGGGTTACCGGTTCAAGTCCCTGGATGGATCAAATACGGACTGGTAGCTGGAGTGGTGCCTGATCGCCTCATGGGCACTGCCAAGCTTTCATAGACTAAGCTACTGGAGTTACCTGCACTGTACTCATTTTTAACAGTCTCTTCTGCACTATATTCACTTTTTTAATAGTCCAGTATCACAGCTGTTAACCTGCATTATATTCACTTTTAAAAGTTTTCTTCATCTCTTTATATTTTTATATCTGGTATATTTTTTTGTACTTCGCACTACTAACTTTTTTACTGTCTTTTTACTAACATGTTTTGCACTATGGAACTGTGATGCTGGAAACTTGAATTTCCCTCAGGATCAATAAAGTTACTATCTATCTATCTATGTATCTATCTATCTATCTATCTATCTATCTATCTATCTATCTATCTATCTATCTATCTATCTATCTATCTTCATCCATCTATCCATCCATCCATCCATCATCTATCTATCTATCCATCTATATATCCATCTATCTATATATCTATCTATTTATCTATCCATCTATCTATCTATCTATCTATCTATCTATCTATATGTAGAAAGTATCTTTCTGGGAACATGACAAAGACCTCCACCCTCACCTGAGGACCTTCTTGTGTGGCTTGTTGGGGTCCTTGTGATAGGGCACTATCCGTGGCTGGAAGTCTTCCTCTCCAGCTCCATCCCTGGTGTCTCTCTGGGCATCTCCTCTGCCATTGAACAGCCTCCCATTGCCCAGTTCATCCCCACAGGAGGAGTCCTCTGCGTCCCCTTGAGTCCAGGACACCATCAGAAGGCTCAGACTACAGCCCAGAGACAGCCCCAGGATAAGAGGCAGAGCAGGCCTGAACACGGCCAGGAAAGAGGAGAGACGCATATCTGGCAGTGAACTAGGGCTCTTTTTGGGAGAAATATGCTACCTAAAGATGTGTTAACTCTCCTACACTAACTTAACACATGTTAGTAGGAAGTTAACCTATGATAGAGGAAGCTGATGTGTTGACACAGACAGAAAACATAATGTGCCTTTTCTTCAGGTAGAGGTAGAAGTTATAAAGTCTCTACAAAGCAAATATTGAGCAATAAAGGTCAGAAATGTTTAATCTTCAACCTCATAATTGAAGATACATAAAGTGTAAACGGTGTCAACTAGTTTGACATGTTTTAAGAGCAAATAATAGCAAATATCTTAACACTATTAACGTTTATTGTGTTGTAACGGCTGTCTAACGGCTGAGTAACGGCTGTGTAACGAACGTTAGCCACCGCCATTTAAACTCATTGACTGTTGAGGTAGACGTTGTAACGTCTCTACAAAGCAAATATTGAGCAATAAAAGTCAGAAATGTGTAATCTTCAACCTCATAGTTGAAGATACATAAAGTGTAAACGTGCAGGTAACGGTGTCAACTAGTTTGTCCCTTTTTTAAGAGCAAATAATTGCAAATAGCTCAACACTATCAACGTTTATTGTATAGTAACGGCTGTGTAACGACTGTGTAACGGCTGTTTAACGGCTGTTAGCCAACTGCCATTTAAACTCACTGGCTGTTGAAGTAGACGTTATAACGTCTCTACAGAGCAAATATCGAGGAATAAAGGTCAGAAATGTTTCATCTTCAACCTCATAATTGAAGATACATAAAGTGTAAACGGTCTCAACTAGCTTGTCCTTTTTTTAAGAGCAAAAAACTGTAAATATCTTAACACTATTAACGTGTATTGTGGTGTAACGGCTGTCTAATGGCTGTGTAACGAACGTTCAGTTAACCGTTGCCATTTAAACTCATTGACGGTTGAGCTAACGTTTATGCTAATTAATTAGCATTAACTATTTTTGGGCTAGCTTTAACGCTAATAACTAACCTCTAAAGTCAGCTAACTAATGTAGCAAGACGCTAAATGTCGACCTGTTTTAGGTTTAACGTTACTCTGATACAAGTCGAAGAAAAGTTTCTGGTCGTCGTCTGTGAGATTATAACCTCAACAGTTAACGTTAATGTGTCAAAGAGCAAGCATCAAAGCTAGCGAGCTAGCATCGCTGTTGTTTTAAGTGTCGCTCCTCGATCCATCTCCACGACTTGATGATAGTATAGATCCCGTTTTTCACCGGTGTTGCAGGTAAAAATCCGTCAAACATGTCGCCCATTTTCTTCAGTTTCTTGACTTCCTCAAATATTGAGTGCCACACACACACACAGAGAGAGAGAGGAATAACGTCTCCTCTCACGTCGGGTTCACCCTCATCATCATCATCATCACTGACTGACTGAGCCTCTAGCTGCTGCAGCATCACCTATGACTCATTAAGGGACCTGTGTGTGTTTTAGTGATAAGGATAAGCTCATAACAGAATATCTAACACCACAAGAAGATCACATTTATATGTAGTAGTGTAAGATTGTGTCAAGATGTGGATGTTTGTAATGGTTTGGAAAAAAGGTGCATTTAGAATCAGAATCAGTAAAATGAGCATCGATCCTAGTGATGTGTCGGTCACGAACGAGCCGGTTCAAAGAGCCGACTCAAAAATCCGGCTCTTTTAAAGAGACTGTTTGTAAGAATCAGAAATGCTTGTTAACAGCGACACCTGTGGCCGTGAAGTCAACTAAAGTCAGCGTCGGGTTCACGCTTGTGTGCTCTAAATAGACATGAACGAGCATCGTCCAAAACAGTGAGGCGACACACGTCAGCTAAAACCACAATATCACTCTATAGTTCAGCTGCTTGGCAGTAATGTTAGCTGACAAGACGAAGGTCTCTCCATGAATCACTGCTGATCCTAGTGTTGGCTTTTCCTGCTGGCTGAAGCAGGAAGAGAAAGGTTATCATTTCCGAGTGCGCCCGCAGGGAGACACCGGCACCCGGTTAGAGACGGTAACGTTTCTCTTCCTGCTTCAGCCCCGCTGATAACGTTTCTCGCTGCGGAGCACCATCACTTCACAAGACACAGAAAACCTCTGTTGGTCTGGAGGAGCTGCAGTATTTATTTCTGCACAAACGTCCACTGTACATTCACTAGATATTCTCAGAGCTAAACTAACTCTTCTGCAGTGTGTAGTGAGCGCGCGTTCACAAGTGATATGTGTGCATACATACTAATCATAGGTCAAAACTGTGCTAAATGTGGCTGAATTATAAAAAAGGCAGAAGTGGTAAAAACGAAGAGCCGTTTGGGGAGCCGAAAGAACCGGCTCTTCTTGGTTGAGCTGAGCCAAATGATCCGACTCACTAAAAAGAGCCTAAATTTCCATCACTACATTTTTTACTGCAGTCCCACGGAGGAAGTGGGCGGGAACTTTCCTATTCATGACGCCGCCTCTCTATGACCATATATGGTCCGTCTGGCGGGTTTAACGTGCGTCTACATCCACCCGGCGAAAAAGTGGACACGAGATCAGTGTGCTCCCAGAGACCAGAGACATATTACCAAGGTAAGAGGAGATATTTAGTCTGACAACTACCGGCTCGAATGAGTAACACACACAGGTTTCTGTCTAAATAAAGAATAGGGTTGAAAAACGAACATTAACCGACGATTTTAGCCGTTTTTTAGCCGTTGGGGCCTTCGCGTCACAGTTAGCTTCCGGCCTCTCAGCTGTAGCTAGGTAGCTTAGCAACCGTTGTTAGCTTTAGCTTGAAAGCTAACCCGGCGGATAGTTTATACACAAAATATATATTTCTCCTATATATGACATTATTTGTGAATCAGCTAACACTACCATCTGGGTACTGTCGTCGACTAATTCACCCTGAAGTGACCGTTAGCGGCCGTTAGCTACCGTTAGCGGCCGTTAGCAACCGTTAGCGGCCGTTAGCTGCCGTTAGCTTCTCTAACAGTAATGAGACCAACGTGCTAGCAGGTGGTGAGACTGGAAGGAGGCAAAAATGCGGCCCATTTGTCACCATCATCGCCGCTCTTTAAGGCCGTACCGTTAACCATGTTAGGCCTCTAATAATGTTAAGTCCTTCCTTAAAGTCAAGTTAACACCCTGAGTTAGGTTACAGGCACATTTTTGATCGAGTAATCTACTCTTTCTGTAAGCTATTAGCCACTTTTATCCAGATTTATACTCTTATTTTACCAGTCAGATGTTACCAAAGTATTGCCAAAATTGAGAATCTGGGTAATGGTATACATTAGAGATGTAAAACCAAATCCATCCGTTGAATAACGTACAAACTGAACCACCATCAAATACAGGCCTGCTCATTATTTGATGAGGTTTCAGGGACATAGAAGAGGCAGTTATCTAATACTTGACCATGAAGTAGCCTGCCTTATTTCATGTAGCAAAATCAGAAATGTTGTCAATCTATTTATATATTTTGGAGTTCAAACACATTGGAAATGGTTACTCCTAAAGCCTACTTTCTGTGAGCTATTAGCCACTTTTATCCAGATTTATACTCTTATTTTACTCGTCAGATGTTACCAAAGTATTGCCAAAATTGATAATCTGGGTATGGTATATATTAGGGATGTACAATCAAACAGTAAAGAACCGATCCGTTCAATAACGTGAACCGTGAGCTTGTTGAACCACAATTAAATTCAGGACTGCTCATTATCTGATGAGGTGCCAGGGACATAGAAGAGGTAGTTATCTAATACTTGACCATGAAGTAGCCTGCCTTTTTATAGAAAATCAGTGTTCAGAAAAATACCAGAAATATGATTGCTTATGGTCAATCTATTTATGTATTTTGGAGCTCAAACACATTGGAAATGGTTACTCCTAAAGCCTACTTTCTGTGAACTATTAGCCACTTTTTACCCAGATTTATACTCATTATACTAGTCATGTATTATCAATGTATTGCTAAAATTTGAGAATCTGGGTATGGTATACATTAGGGATGTAAAACCAAACCAATCTGTTCAATTACGTTCAAACTGAACTGTGAGCTTGTTGAAACACTATTAAATACAGGCCTGCTCATTATTTGATGAGGTGCCAGAAACATAGAAGAGGCAGTTATCTAATACTTGACCATGAAGTAGCCTGCCTTATTTCATGTAGAAAATCATTGTTCAGTTCCAAATTCCAAAGAAATTTCAAATGGGTTACCTGCTAATTATCACCTTATTACCATGAAGTTTGTGGACCTGTAAAATTAAGTGTAACCATATATTTAATTTAGGGTTTAGAATTGCTTTGTAAAAATAATATTTCTTAAGATAAGGAAAACCTGTGTGCCATGGTGGCAGGTGACCTGAAATATTCACCTGCCACAACCAACATTTACCCTGTATTTGACAGGTGCTAATTTCATTCCCTGATTGTACCGCTAGTATACATACCATAACATGGTGTTATTTGAGAATAAAAGTGTTGATCTATATGTATCCCTTTGTTTCCTTTTTTTATTTCCTACTCTTGAATAGCCTTTCACAACCATGCCATCCGACTTAGCCAAGAAGAAGGCAGCGAAGAAGAAGGAGGCTGCCAAAGCCCGCCAGCGCACCAAGAGAGCTGATGAGTTGGACGGTGATGAGGCTGAACAACCAGAGACCCAGGTCAATGGAGCAGAGAGCAATGGTGAGAGGAGGACTGATCTTTGAGTCAAGTCCATTTTATTTGTACAGCCCAAAATCACAAATTTGCCACAGGGGGCTTTACAATCTGTACAGCCGTACAGATACGACAGCCTCTGTCTATAACAGTACGACCCTTTCATTGGATAAGGAAAAACTCCTCCCAAAAAATCCTTTTAACGGGGGGTAAAAATGGAAGAAACCTCAGGAAGAGCAACAGAGGAGGGATCCTTCTTTCAGGATGGACAGATGTGCAGTAGATGTGTGTATAGAATAACATTATAATGAAAATACAACGTAGATAATCCATATGACAAAAATTGATGGATCCAGGAGATTTCAGGGAGCTTCCAGGTGTCGCCAAACAGATAGAGCCTGAGTAAATTGTATAGGCATGGTTGTGATTTACTAGGATTTGTATATTTCCTGAGATCAAATGTCAAGCTTGAAATGTAAGCAAAACGGTGAACAGGATTTTGTTTTTATAGGTATTGCCTCTTTGACAAAGGAGCTGGATGAATTTGAGCTGGCGAAGACGGAGGCACGTGCAGTGACGGGCGTTCTGGCCTCACACCCCAACAGCACTGATGTCCACATTAGCAGCCTGTCGCTCACCTTCCACGGCCAAGAGCTGCTACAAGACACCAGCCTGGAGCTCAACTCAGGCAGACGCTATGGTCTCATTGGCCTTAACGGCACAGGTAAAAGATCTGTCATGGTACATGATATTACTAACCCAAACAAACTAGCAGTTGGCCGCAGTGAGCCGAAACAAGAAAGCAGAAAATGGAAGTTAGCGGAAGTATACACTTGTGACTACGTCCGGTTTTCAAAATAAGGTTTTAACAAAGGGAACTGTATATACAAAATACATATATGGAAATAAGATTGATTGGAATATATTCACCAGAAGTATAAAACATTACATGTCCCTTATAAATTAAAAAGAAAATACCACTAAATTGTGAGGGAAATGTCTTTTCTTAGATTTTTGGGTTGCTGGAAAAAATAAATAATTCCTGACAATGACTGATATATTTGACTTCAGGACATCTCAGACTACATACATGATGAAAATCAAACATTTTCTAAAGTAAAAGTCCATAGAAGTGTATGATTAAACTTTTCCCCATGGTCTAGTGTTAAAAAAAGGTTAACAACAATTAATTGTAATATCGAATCGCAATTCTTGTAGAATCGTAATACTTAAAAATCGCAATGCATATCAAATCGGCACCCAAGTATTGTGATTTTATCGAATCTAGAGATAAGTGTATCGTCCCAGCCTTAGTCAGTAGCCTGTACATTTCCCAGTACACAATGCCAATTTCCCTTTGGCTATTTTGGGAACTTGGACATCCTAAAAGCAAATCTCTTTCAACACGAAGAAACAGCACATACATACACTATTCAGTCACTACACCGACACACTTACTCATTTACAACAGTTCTTCTAAGTAGAAGTGGGATGAATGTCGCACAGATGGGATTTTTCATGTCACAGAGACAAAATTAATTTTTTTATCTACTTCTATCTGCCAGGAAAATCCATGCTGTTGTCAGCCATCGGGCATCGTGAGATTCCCATTCCAGAGCACATAGATATTTACCACTTGACCCGGGAGATGGCCCCCAGCGAAAAGACGGCTCTGGAGTGCGTCATGGAGGTGGATGAGCAGAGGATTATGCTGGAGAAGGAGGCAGAGAGACTTGCCCACGAGGACTGTGAGTTCCATTTGACGTACCAAGAAATGACTGAAGAGGGGAAATTTATTGTCACAGAGGCAAAACAGCTGAGACACTAATCAGAAAAAAACACACCCTTGTTTGAGTGAAGCTGACTTGATTTAAGGCAAACACAAGGAAAACTCTCACATGTAGTTGTTCGGTAGCTATACTGATTGAAATTAATAGTAAATGCCTTTTTTCCACCCCTGTACAGCTGAGTGTGAGAAGCTGATGGAGCTGTACGAGCGTCTGGAGGAGCTGGATGCAGACAAGGCAGAGGTGCGAGCCTCTCGGATCCTCCACGGTTTGGGTTTCACCGCTGCTATGCAGCGGAAGCAACTGAAGGACTTCAGTGGAGGATGGAGGATGCGCGTTGCTCTGGCCAGGTAAACACGAAGTGCTCAGTAGTATCACACCATTCAGTGACATGATGTGATGCATCCTGCCTCTTTGTCTGCATACATTTTAATTTTAACAGTCTAGTCCTGATTTGCTTTGCTCGATTTGTAAAATACTATATTCAGAGCTACTCTGCAGATATGTTTTGAGTAGCACTGCCTGTCCTGTGTAGATTCTAAAGCGAAAGTGATTATTTGACCGTATATTGACATTATAACAGCAACATTACTACAATTTCAATGTCTGTATCTGTAGAATATGTCAGACAGTGAAAAAAAGTTTATTTATTATTAACTCCACTTTTCCTGATTCGTTTCAAAATGAAAGCCCTCTAGTGTTTTCTAATGGGTTTTTTTCTGTGGACAGAATCCCTTTGTTTGTTAACACAAGGCTTTTATTCTGAAATATGTGCAGGACCGTGTAGGGGAAAATGCAGTGCCTTGCATGGCTCAGTATGGTACAGTAGTACTCCAGAGTACTGGCATTTTTTTTGTAGATTATTATTTACAAATGAGCACATGCTTCTTAACTGGTTTTCTGTGTAAAATAAATATAAATGGCATTTATAATTCAATGAAATGGCCATTATGAAAAAACTATGTAGACAGAAACTGCTGGCAGTAGCAACTTAGCAGCAGCAACGCTGTAGGTAACTATAGGTGTGGACGTCACACGCGTGAGGGAAGAAACAGTTCAATGAGGTAGCCGTCACGCGTTGCTTACGCAGGCAGTGTGACCCGTTTGTGAGTCAAACTGTGGAATCTAATGATTCATCACTCATAAAGGGCCACACCCATTAAAGAGGAGTAGGTGTACATACTGTACCTTCCTGAACTGTAATATAAAACTGATAACTATGAGCTTTAGAAACTCAAAGGTAATGGCGTGTGAAATTAAAGAGTTGTTGACATATACAGAAAAAAACAAGTTTCACAATGAAACGTTTCCTCTGAATTTAAATTTGAACGATTATCCTGTATTTGTCCAGAGCCCTGTTCATCAAACCATTCATGCTGTTGCTGGATGAGCCGACCAACCACTTGGATCTGGATGCTTGTGTGTGGCTGGAGGAGGAGCTCAGTTCGTAAGTTCACCCCCTACTTCCTCATCTTTCATAAATCAGTCCAAACTGTTGAAGTGTATTGCTCACCCTGCTTCCTGTTCTCAGGTTCAAGCGAATCCTTGTGCTCATCTCACACTCCCAAGACTTCCTAAACGGTGTGTGCACCAACATCATCCACCTGCATCAAAGGAAACTGAAGTACTACACGGTAAGGCTTAAAACCACTGACGATAAAGAAGCCCAGTGCCAGAAAGGCAAACGGCCTCAGCATCCCTCAGAACCTCTTAAAGAGTTTAAAAGGCTCTGCTATATGTAATCTCACAATGCTAAAAAAGGAAACTGTAGGCAGGCTGTTACTAATTATGTGTCTGTGCGCCGCCCTGTTGGATGACCGTGCAAATCTATTTTTTGCTTTAAGGGTAACTATGACCAGTATGTGAAGACCAGAGAGGAGCTGGAAGAGAACCAGATGAAACGCTTCAACTGGGAACAGGACCAGATTACACACATGAAGGTAAATGAGAGACACCATGTGGACGCTGTGTCCTCTGCACACAATGGATAGTTCTTTAAGTCAAGTCCATGTCCATATTGTGAACCCTCCTCTTGACAACATTCTTGCTGTACATTATTTCATGTTATAACAAGTAGCCATCGTTAGGGTTTCTGTGACCACAGGAAAAAAGTCACCACAGGCATCCTCTGATGCTATGAAGATGTTAAATAGGGAAAATGTTATAAAAGTGTGGACTTGTTTTTTACAGCAGTTGCGTGCTTTTCAGTTTTATAAATGATCATTGTTCTGTTTGGCATTGGCCAAATCAAGACTTGTACTCATTGTTCTTCTTACATCCCTCTCCTCTAGAATTACATTGCCAGGTTTGGTCACGGCTCTGCAAAGCTGGCTCGACAGGCACAGAGCAAAGAGAAGACACTGCAGAAGATGGTGGCCTCAGGCTTGACTGAAAAAGTTTTGAGTGACAAGGTACCGTAATGATGTGGGTTACCGATGTGGTTGGGATGGTTTGGAAACTACTACTATTACAATATACATTTGAGAGCTACTATCACAATGTAGGCTGATTTGTCGGCGGAGTATTGTGAATGAAGAGGACATTAAAATCAAGGAAAAGCTTCTGTGAAGGACAAACATCTAATATTCAACCATCTTTGTTTGCTAACATGCTAAGCTAGCTAGCATTATTAGCATCTTACCTTGTAGCAAACAAAGGAGTTTTTGTTGATCTTCGATGGATTCAGCTGTGAGAGATCTTCCACACTGTTTAATCCATATTGACATTACACATGTAGGATTGGACAGTGGCTGTTCTAGGGAGGGGCTTAAGCGAAGGATCAATCGTGGCCAGTGGCACAGTATATGCATACATACATACTATATACAGTATTGGTGTACTAATACCCGACCCTCTGTCTCCCACAGACTCTGTCATTTTTTTTTCCTCCCTGTGGGAAGATTCCTCCTCCTGTTATCATGGTTCAGAACGTGAGCTTCAAGTACAGTGACAACACAGTGAGTACAGTTAGTATTATAGGCAGGGCTTTGTTCACTGACGTATAGATGCATTTCTCAGTCTAACTCAACTGTTAATGTTTCCTAAAGCCGCACATATACAGAAACCTGGAGTTCGGTATCGACTTGGATACCCGAGTGGCTCTGGTGGGACCCAACGGAGCAGGGAAGTCCACCCTGCTGAAGCTGCTGATGGGAGAGGTAGGTGCAGCATTATTTCCCCATCACACCGCAACAATGTGCAGTTGTCAGAGTATTCATTGTCCCTTTTCTCTTTGTAGCTCCTACCCACCGATGGCATGATCCGCAAACATTCTCACGTCAAGATTGGCAGATATCACCAGGTAAAACCATCAATACCAAAACCACCATGAACGTCATCCCTTTTAACAACCAGAGAACATTACAGTGATCTTAAAAGGCTGAATCAGGCTCTGCTAGACCTGGGAGGAACCTTCTATAGAAAGTATATTTACTGTCAAACTAAATGTCTCCTGTGTATCTGCTTATGTTACAGCATCTGACGGAGCAGCTGGAACTGGACCTTTCTCCTCTGGAGTACATGTTGAAGTGTTTCCCTGCCATCAAAGAAAAAGAGGAGATGAGGAAGATCATCGGTCGCTACGGGCTGACAGGAAAACAGCAGGTAGGGTTGGGATGACAAATAATGAGAATGTACAAAATTGTCTGCAACCAGGGTCAAATGAACACCGCCAAGCACCAAATGCAGTTAGATTTTCCGTTTGGCGAGTAAATCTCGGAAGGCTATCTGGCGGGTAAACGTGTGTACCAAAATCCTCCTATCATAAAGAAACTATAAGCTTGATTACACTGAGAGTCTCTCCTGCGTTTTAGTGTCATGTACACTACTACTCTCCTCTGCTCTCTGTCTGAGTTTGACACGCACTGAGTGAGAGAGAGTATGAAGTTACAACATTCCAGCTATGAATGTAGCAGTGCAGTGTGTGTACAGTTTAGGTTATTTGTCGGTGAATAAATGCTACAACTAAAATGTATTATTTTGGACTGGTAAGAAATATGCTTGGCCGGTGAATTTTTTTCATCTGCCAGTCTCCTTAGGATACTGTCTGGAACTGTCTCTGAATTTACACTGTGAATGTCTTCCAGGTCAGTCCGATCAGGAACCTGTCAGATGGTCAGAAGTGCCGGGTGTGTTTTGCCTGGCTGGCCCAGCAGAACCCTCACATGCTGTTCCTCGACGAGCCCACCAATCACTTGGACATCGAGACTATCGACGCGTTGGGAGATGCCATCAACGAGTTTGACGGCGGCATGATGCTAGTTAGCCACGACTTCAGGCTAATTCAACAGGTATATATTTTATATATATATTTATCATTCGATGGATTCATTTATAACATTTGGTTGGAAATGGCAAAGCAGGATTTAACCCTAATCATCCTCATCTGTTTTCTTCCAGGTGGCTCAGGAGATCTGGGTGTGTGAGAACCAAACCATCACAAAGTGGAAAAGGGACATCCTGGCATACAAGGAGCACTTGAAATCAAAGATTGAAAAGCAGCAAGCGCATGACATCTAAATAAAACGTCGCACTCTGAGCCACTCCTTTATCTCGCATCATGGATTTGACCTGCTGGATGAGCAGCGTTTACAACACAGGAAACGTCATAACTAGAACTGAAACAATCTCTTATGCATCTTATTGGACACGTCTCTTGTACATGTTGTACTGTATATCCATCTCGGTTTAACAGTGCCGCAACGTGCTGAACCCTCCCTCCCTCCCTCCTTTCCTTTCCTCCCTCCCTCCTTTCCTTTCACCTCAGGCTGCACTCTGATTGGCTGATTCACCTGAAGCATCTCAGTGCATTGTGGAATGCATTCCATTGTGCTGTCTTCATAGAAAAGTTTTATTTTTCCGAAATGTTCTGTTTTATCCCAACATGTACGCAGCAGCTTTTAGGTCATATTTTATGATATTTAAAAGTTGACTTTTTTTTTTTTCCCTCCGTGTAAAAGAGCAGTTCTTAAACAGTTCCTTATTTAACAATGTAATGCAATAAAGGTTTGTCTGAATAAACAGAACATAAAAACAGCACATTTTAGATTCAGACTTTATTCATTTTACACTTAACGAATACAGTGCTCGTATCCAAAAATCAAAAGCCTTTAGGGAAAATAAACTATTTTACATCTCTGTAAACAAGAGGACAAAACTTGAAGTGATTAAAATAAGTTGCTTTGGATTCTGGCTTGTGAGCCCCCACGGCTGCATAGATCCTCCCTCATCTTACAGACACTACAGAACTGTATGTGTACGCTGCTGCTGCTCACCCTGTCCTCCATGGAACTGAAAATGGCTGGGCTGTCAAAAAAGATGGTGGCATAACTAATGCTAAAAAAAAAAGGGTAATACGACAGCCGTTTATAAAACATCAACTGAATCCAATGCATCGCCAGGATGCACTTAAAAAAAAAAATGTTTCTAGGTGACTTGCTGTAAACTAACATCCATACAGGTGACATCACAAGTTTGAAAATCTTCATGATGAGCTCTTCAAGCTGTTCATGTCAGGAACGGTGATAAAGTAACGCAGAAGTTATTAGAGCTGTTCCGATACCAGTATCGGAAATGCGTCCGATACTGCCCAAAATTCGGTATCTGGTATCGGCGAGTACAACAGTTGACAAATCAATTCTTCTTTGCTGCTCCCAAACAGTAGCCTTCACTGAGCTGTCGCTCCTGGTACTGGCAACTACTGTTTTAGAGCAGCGAAGAAGAACTGATTGCAGGTAGGTAAATCCAACAAGCTGTTCCAATAAGTTTTTTTTATCACGCTGGTATCAGATCAGGAGAAATTGGTATCGAAACATCTCTAAGAAGTACAGCTGCATTTTGCTGCCACCATGACGACAAATATATGTTCAGTTTCTCATAACAAAATTCTCATTTCCTCCAGATCCTTTTCATTATTACTACATACCAAATCTCTGTTTAAACAAGAAACTAAAACACTTAATCACACAAATCTATTCCTTTCTTTAATCAGGAAACATTTCATGTTATAACGTACTGACTTCTCATTTTATGTTATAACAAGACACTTCCATAATGCTAAAACAAGAAAAAAACCATACAATCAATGCCTATCTAGATCAATCATATAACATAATGCATCTAGACATCTGGCCAGATGTTTTAAAACGATAATTTGGTATGTACTGTAGTAGTAATAATGAAAAAATGTCTTAAAGGAACAGCAACAATTAGGGGGCTGTATTGGCAGAAATGGAATATAATAAGTATGTTTTCTTTAGAGTATAATCACCTGATAAGAGTCATTGCGTTTCCGTTAGCTTAGAATGAGCCCTTTATATCTACATAGGGAGTCCGCCATGTTTCTACAGTAGCCCAGAACGGACAAACCAAACACTGTTAACTTTTCCTGCTTGGGCCGGAGTCTTCCTACAAACACAAACACACTCTAACCAAACCTATTCTTACAACAATAGACGGCCGTTACTACGCTTGGCACACAGGAGAATCATGGATGTAGAAGAACCGCTAGATACCGCCAGATCCTACACACTGTTCCTTTAACATTTTTATTAAAACGAGAAACTGAGCAAACATTTCTGTCATGGTGGCAACAATACTCAGACGCAACACGGCAGTATTTTCATTTTTATGGATTTAAAGCCAATTATATACTAAGAGGAGCTGACATCTCGTCTTCAGCAGAGGAAACAGTTTTCCTCATGTGCAGTAGTGTTTGCATGTCCTGTACAGTTAATAGTGTCAGATATTATCGCTAACAAAGAAAATAGATGTCAGTCCCAGTTCTAAATATATTCTAATAACTCCAACATGGTGACATGGATACAGCTCAAGATTCAATGTTAGTTTTAATAACGAGTGACAGAATTATACTGGAAGACATTATCTGCCTTCACATCCTTCAAAAAAAAAAAAAAATCTTCAACCATATTTAGTTGAATTTGTTATTTAGGTTTTTAATTTATACATATACCAGGCCGTTAGTCATTACAGTCTGAAAATACATGCTGTGTTATATGTTACATCTCCAACATTTAATATGTTTCCTGCCAGTCGGCTCAGGAAGTGCCGACCAGGAGAAACACAGATCGCTCCAACCTCTAAGGCTGCACGTAAAGCTTTAAAGTTTGTCAGCTGGAGTTTTGATCCAGAGACAAAGGGCTGCAGTGTATGCACGTAGATTGATTATATATATGTAAACGTTGTTAACGGCCTAGTTTTTAACCGCCAGCCTCACGTTTAAGGGTTTCAACTTGGTGGCGTGCGTGATTAACGGATTAGTGGCACTAGCTGCAATTGAAACAGTGCAAATAGGAGGAGTGTTTCAGTTATGCTGTTTTGGGCAGCATGTTTCAGGGGGC